>CADDXX010000427.1:536706-674199 GCA_902810485.1 Alauda arvensis | reverse complement strand
AGACCTTTTGCCTCACCAGTTTGCATGTGGTTCAAAACTTCAGTCTCAGATGAGTGTCTCTAGGTAGCAACACTCATTTGGAGAACTTACATGCTGCGAGTYTGCATTAATGCATTAATACAAACTTCCTGATGAGATAGGCAGAATTAAGTTCCCCAAAGAAACAAAAATACAATTCTCACTATGACAGGAMTACAACTGACATCATTCTTAGTATTTTGACTATGTTTGTAGCTGCTGTTACCAAGCCAGACATTTGTTAGTCACGAGTATGTATGAACGTTTTGAATGTTTTTTAACCTTGAAACTCTGTTTCAGATACCAGGAAACACATGCTTGAAGTGAAAGAGCTGGCTGTGTCTGCAAACACCAGTGCTGTGGTGGATTTAAGTCACTTTGGGGAGTTCAGTCAAAAGCTAATGAATACATCTTCTACATTGTCCCWAGTTAATGACACTTTGAGGAAAACAAGTGAACTCATAACTGATTCATCAAAAGCTGGTAAGCTTGCTCTGTAGAAATGTCACTGCTTGCAGAAGCAGTGTTAATATTCAGTTTTAATGGGCATTAAATGTGAGTCTGATGGACTGAGAGTTTATTCCTTATTCAGTAAAAATATCCCAACTTTTAAAAAAAGTCCTCTAGGGAATTCTCATGGGATGTATATCCCTTACTGATGTTTAAAGTTGCTGAAACAAAAATGATCRCAAACTGGCTACCTTGACTAAGTATTTTAGCAATGAATAGTACATTTTGCTTTCACCYTGCCTCAACATTTCTTTTGTGTTTTCACAGCATTCACAGCTGAAAAACAAATTAAAGAAGTTGAAGCACAAGCAAGTCTTTTATTGGATAGACTCAAACCTCTGAAAATGCTAGAGGAGAACCTGAACAGAAACCTGTCTGAAATTAAAGAACTTATCAGCCAGGCCCGCAAGCAGGCAGCATCTGTAAGTTCCATAATCTCAGATTTAAATGACTTTTCATTTTTAGCAGGGAGGTTCTTTGTGATAAGGAGCCTAAAATTTACTTTCAAGGTACCTGGTTCGTTTTTGTGGAGTCTCAGTGAAATCCAAAGAGCACTGACTAAAGCTGAGATCATACTGGCARGGCTGTTTGGTACATTTTAAGGTTTTAGCATCAAGTTTCTTATTGCATTTGGGAGTTTATCAGAACAGCTAGCTAGTAATTTATCTGCTATTTCCTCCTGTACCCTGTAAAAAATAATGAAGCACAGTATGTCAGAAAGCAGTAATGAAAGATTTTGATGAGAAAGAAAGAGACAAGTTGGGGGATAGTACTGCTGTTTATTCTCTTTAGTACAACATGCAAATTTTTGAGATTATTCAGAGGTTGATGTGGGGTCCCCCCATATAGCATCAAGTACCATTACTAACTTTTTGTCAGGAGTGCTGATTCTATTAGCAAATTTGCCATCTGTGGCTTCTTTGAATGAGGCAGCTGAGCATCCAGAGTACTTTAAGACAGTATACTTGTTTTTAMATCTCTGCTTCTCCCTTAAAGACAGCACAAATGAATCAACTGTACTGTGGATCTCATTAGACTGTGGGAGAAATATGAAAATGAGTTTGTAATGAGTAATTTTTTGTATGCYTTTGACATAATTGTGGATATATTATTGTAAGGTTAAGGGAGTTTTTTTTAAAAAAAACAGAAGGCACTCAGTTCTTTCTACAAATCTTCTTAATTACATGGTTATTGCTTCTCTGTCACAGTCTACTGAAGCCTAATGAATCCAGTGCAGAAAAAAAGGGAATGATATTTTCTGAGGTGTCATAAGCCACAGAGGTTTCTGGTGAGGTGAATAGAAGTATTGGCAAAATCCCTTTTTCCAGTTTGAGGGAGTTTTTCTGTTTGGGGGGTGGGGTTAGGTGCTTTTTTTGTTCGGTTGGAATTTTTCTTTGGTTGGTTTTTTGTTTGTTTGTTGGTTTGTTTGTAATTTTTTACTACAGAAGAGAAATTTTATGTATCTGTGTCCAGATGCATGCATACACATACTTGTGCTATGTGCATTTAGTAAATTCCATTAAGTTAAAGGAATTAAAGCTTTTCTCTTGCTAAAATGGATTTTCTGTCATTATACTAACAAGCTGCTGGAACTTTGGCTACATTTAGCTTGGATCAATGTTTTATTTGTTTTCTAAAGAGTGGTCTTAGGTTATGACAATAGGAATATGATTTATTTTATCTTTAAAAAGTTGAACTTGCCATATATTCACAAACACATTTCTTAATACTGTATAAACTGTTACAAATTCGAAATAACCAGAATTATTGCAGATAGTCTGCCTTCTTAATTTGTTTAAAAAATATTTCTCTCCACATAGACTAGAAATGGTTTCCTTTATTTTAAAACATTTTGAATTTCTRTATCTTTATTTTCTAATATTATGACATGGCTTTTTGCTGATATATGATCTTCTGACCTAAGACATTGTTATTTTCTGAGGTATTTGGGTAGTTTATTTACTGATTCAAACCTCCCAAATGAGTGTATTAAGACAGATTTCATTCTTTTCTATCGTGAATCTCTTTATCAAGGGATACCTAGAAGACKGCAAAAAATCTAAGCCAGGTAACAATACTTAGATTGCACAGAAGGATGTCAGCAAAAGGTTTGCATTTGTTGGTCAGAAGCTAAGTACATACTCCACACATGAGTGCTGTGTACAGCGAGACTTGTTTAGATTCTGTTTTCTTCTTTTCCCCCCAGATAAAAGTTGCAGTATCAGCAGAAAGAGATTGCATTCGTGCCTATCGGCCCCAAATTTCATCTACAAATTACAACACTTTAACACTCAATGTGAAAACTGCTGAACCAGATAACCTCCTTTTCTACTTAGGTAGCAATGGGAAGGTAAGTTTCTGGTGTACATTTACCAAGGGTGATGGTTGTCAAGAGTTTTAAGTTACTTTTAAAATTTTTAAAAGTTTTTAAAATGTTGAAGGGAGAGTGCTGGCTCACAGTCACCTTGCTCTCCTCTTCATTCCCTCTGTAATCCCCAATAAATGCACAGCTGTTAGTTCCTTGGGGCCCAGTATCATGGGATAGTACTTTTTCACAGACTGGTAAGTCATTTGATGCACATTGTTCCATTAGAAGTGAGTGAACAGCCTGATTTTACTAAACATCACCTCCTGTAATAGGGGATGGAGGRACATGAATCTGGAAAGACTTTCTCCACATTACTGGTGAAAATGCACATTTGATGCCATGACTTAGAATAGGCTCTGCTGTTTTTCAGACAGACTTCCTGGCACTGGAGATGCGACGWGGTAAGGTAGCTCTTCTTTGGGATCTGGGCTCTGGATCAACAAGAGTGGAATACCCTGATTTTCAAATTGACAACAACAAATGGCACAGAATACATGCCACCAGGTAATTAAAATGAGAATGTCATAAGTGTTGTACAAAAAGCATCCATGGAGTTTTTCAATGATAAGATTTTTCTTGTCCTTAGAAAGCTAAAAGCATGTATGTGTTTATTAGGTCTGGTGATTTTTAAGACTATTTTATCAGTATTTGTATTTGGCAGGTTTGGAAAAACAGGTACACTCAGYGTAGAGGAAGTGAACTCCAATCAGAAGCCTTCACCTAAATCTGGAACCTCTCTGGGGACAGCCAGCATACTGGATGTTAACAAGTCAACCCTAATGTTTTTTGGAGGACTTGGAGGGCAAATCAAGGTGAAATTCTGAGATCAGCCTTCTGTTAATTGTTTTGAGAAMTACTTTTGTGTTAGAAGTTGTTGCATGATTTGGTTACTTCATCGAGAAATGTCAGGTACTCTGAGCATAAAGCAAAGATCCTATAAGTATAGTATCCTGATGTTAATTTTCCCTGGAAAATTTTGCATAAAGTTTTAACCAGGACAGTCTGTGTGTGCATGCACCATGTATTGACATTATAAAATGATTTTGGGTTTTGTTTGCTTCTTACATGGCTTCTTTTAGTTTGCAATTGTTATTCATCCCATGAGGTGTGTTGAGTAGGTCAAGGACATAGTTATTTTACTTTTTTGATGAACTAATCTATTATTATTTGAATTATAATTGCTAATACTTATGCTAAAACATGTTGCTCTCTTATTATGATTTATATCTAACAAAGTTAAAGTTCAGGAAAAACAACCAAGCAAAAACTTTGCTGCATTAGTTTCAGAGTACTTAACATTAATTGTATTCATGAAGTATTTCTTGTCTTATAGAAATCACCTGCTGTTAAGGTGACCCATTTTAAAGGGTGCCTAGGAGAGGCATCCCTGAATGGCAAATCTGTTGGTCTTTGGAACTACATAGAAAGAGAGGGCAAGTGCAATGGCTGTTTTGGAAGGTATTTTGTCTCATTTTTTTTTTTTTTTTTTCTTAGCAGGTTTAGAATAATTTACATTTGTAATAATATATTTTTGTGTCAATTAAAAATAAGGAGCTCAGACAAATTGCAGTGTTTCACTGGTCATTGACTTACAGTTCTGAGCACATTAATCTGGATGTGTCAGTGGTGTCAAACGACTTCTTTGTATGAAATTTCAATTTTTGTATCACTTTCTCAGAGGAGTTTTATTGTTGCTCACTGTTTTGTGCGTGGCAAGTAGGGACTACCAGTGAACCAAAATACTTTGGAATCTTTGCTTTCCAGTAGTTTTCCAAAAGACAAATTTATTCTTTCCTAAGTAAGAAACAGTGTAAAGCAGTCTTAAAAAAATCAATAGCAAAATTGTAGCCACTTAGCTTGGAATCTTTTGCAGATTGTACTATTTTTATGTTTAAGGAATAGAAAAGAAATATGCTTGTCCATATTCCCTTTGCAGAATATTTCATGCAGAAACAGCAGAGGGTGCTGCTTGATTGTGTGAGATTTTTTACAAGTCTTGTACTACAGGGAAAGGGGCTAATAGATCATGTWTTGTAAGTGCAATTATACAAAGCATTTTGATAAATGGATGGCATGTTTTAATTTAGAGGGTGTGAACTGTAACAATTATTTTTTTCCCTAAGGAAATCACTGGGTTTGGCTTTTATTTTCATACATAAGGGAAGAACACTTATCTTGTGTGCATCCTTCCCTATGGCTAAATCTTGTGTTGTGAGGTTGTATAATGAAAGTGCCCCTTGGCTGGAATCCTTTATTTATTCATTACATCATGACTCAAGTGTTTCCCCACACTTTATAAATTACTGCCTGGAAGCTGCACTGACTGAGCAGTTCCTGAAGGGAGCCAGCCTGAAAGATGGAGAGAGGCTATTTACAGGGGCATGGAGTGACARGACAAGGGGGAATGGATTCCAACTGAAAGAGAGAGTAGGTTTAGATTAGATGTTAGGAGGAAACTCTTTACTGTGAGGGTGGTGAGATGCTGGAAGAGGTTGCCCAGAGAAGTTGTTGATGCCCCATTCCTGGAAGTGTTCAAGGCCAGGTTGAAGGGGGCTCTGAGCAACCTGGTCTAGTGGAAGGTGTCCCTGCATATGGCAGGGTGTAGAATGGGAAGGGCTTTAAAGTCCCTCCCATACCAAAACTATTCTATGATCTAGCTTTTCTTATATTTTATATAAAAATTACTAGGAAAACACAAATGTTCAGTTAACATTTTTATATGGGTTTTCTACTTCTTTAGCCCACAGGATGAGGACACTTCATTCCATTTTGATGGCAGTGGATACTCAGTTGTGGAGAAGGCACTCCGCTCAACAGTGACTCAGATAATAATATTTTTCAGTACCTTTTCACCGAATGGGCTTCTTCTGTATCTTGCTTCAAATGGCACTGTAAGGAAATGAATCAGATTCCACTGTGTCATACACAGTGATAGATCATTTGGTGGTTTCATGGTTTCCTTATTTTTCAGCTGACATATATTAGAGCATRTTGCTACTTTTGTGTAATTCATCACCTGTGACTGGCATCATAAGCCAAAGGAATAAAGACTTTAACCCTAGAGGACCACTAATTAAAGCAAATATTCACCTAAACTAATGGCAAAATTAAACAGATTCTTCACAATTAATTTAAGTTTTAGAATAAAAATAAATTCTTTTAGACTAAAAWTAATGATTACTTAACTAAAGGATAGAAAAGGAAACAGTAAAGACAAGCTAGTTTTTGCAGTTGGAGGAACCTTTTCAGAATGTAAAAAGGGTTCAGAATTGAGCTTGCACAAGGACAATATTATGATGAAAAACGATATTGAATTAAATCCATAAGATAGGAATGCAGTAAACTGAAACAAATTAAATAAAACTCCTGCAAAAGCAATATAACCCAGACSCATCACCAGACCTTCATTGTTATGTCATGCATTTTACTGCATATTTAGATGGTGGTTTTCTGTTCCTGAAGGAAGGAAAAGCTTTGGATACATATTCTTTCAGAGTCACTGCATTATTCATTTGCTTTATGTACTCACTGCYTGAATACATTGCACAATAATATTTGATTTAAGCTTTACAGTTCGGAGGGGGCACCTTCAATGCAATTCAGAAACTSTTTTTTACTGTGTGAGGAAGGTCTTTGCTTCTTGCTGAAAGAACATCATAGTGTTTGATCATTATGCTGTCAAATCAAATTACTTTCAACTTYATCCAAAACCAGGAAAATGTGACTTTGTTATTTTAACCCTTCTTCTGCTGAGTAGTCAAACCTCCTGATGCATTTATATAAGGGTAGTAACAAAACAAAAATACATCCTTGTGAGGTTCTTGTAACTTAATTTTCCTAAATAAGGGATGAGCATCTTGGGCCTAACAAATAGTCCAGGTAAAGAGTTACTAGATCTTTTTCACACAGTAGGCCAAACTTTCCAAGCACGCATTCTTTAGGAAGATTTTATGTCCAGGAATATAATCTGGTTTTTTGTAATCTGTTTTTGCTTTGGGGKTTTTTTTCCTTCCTCTCAGAGAGACTTCTTGTCCCTTGAGCTTGTTGATGGCAAAGTGAGGGTGACTGTTGATCTTGGTTCGGGACCTCTTGCTCTTACAACAGAAAATCGTTACAACAATGGAACGTGGTATAAAATCTCMTTCAATCGGAACAAGAAGCAAGGTAGGCCACACATTGAAAAATCTGGGTGTCTGCACATTTACAAATGCAAATATCTGAGATAGCTGCATCCAAATTTGATTACTTCCCATGCAGTGTCTTTAGCAACCACACCTATGGTACTTTGCTTTTAGAAGGACTACAGTGTAAATCTTGTGCTTGGTTTAGCACATCTTGCAAAGAGCAGATATTGTAGAAACTGCTCTTTGCCATCAGTCTTTAAAGACTGAAAGATTTTTSTACAAGTCTGTAGATGAGGGATCACATTTTCTCTTCTGTATTTTAATATTACGTAGTACAACTGTTTTATGGGGGCCTGTGTTTCAGCAATAGCACATGTGTGCAAATAGCTATATCATATTCTCGTACGTATCTGTGTTCTTCAAATCTTCTCCAGATTTGGTTTTGGCAGAGAGGAATGAATGAGATTAACAGACTAGCTGGAAGTACAATAAATTGCTCGTTCTAAAAATAAGAAGATTGCCCRTACACGTCCAAGTCAATGAATACATTTTCCTTTATTATGGACAAGATTGCCAAAAGGGAAGAATGTGTATTCATGTCCTTCTCCAGATCTTTACTCTCTTTTCTTTGCAGGAGTTTTGGCAGTCATGGATGCATATAACCTTAATTATAAAGAAACCAAGCAAGGAGAATCTCCTGGGGTTGCCTCAGACCTGAACCGCTCTGATAAAGACCCAATCTTCATTGGTGGGCTGCCAAGATCGAGGGCTCTGAGGTAAAGTGTCTCACTTTTGCACCTTTGCTAAGACTCCTGTAAGGTGAGGGAAAAACGTTCACACACTTTTATCTCCACTGAAATTAGAGAAAAACAGTGAATTCTGAAGTTTTGTTTATGGCCATGTATACCACATCTCTCCTTTGACTTCAAAGTCTTATATGGTGCTTTCCACTAGTAGGTCGGATGCTGCATTTCAGATCACAAATAATATTGTTTTCTTCCTCCAAGGGTGATTCCCACCCCAGCAGCTGCCACAGCAGCCCCCCTGCTCTTCAAGGCAAGCAKTCAGCACTGCTGTCTGCAGTGATGCTCCTTTGATCTTGACCTGTACGAGCCTTGTGTTTTCCAGATGGTATTTATGGGCAAAACTGTGCTTAAGGATAAAAGTTGTACTTCAGAATTTCTGTAATTCAGTAACTTGGACAGAGGAGAAACAACTCTTACCAGACCAACAGAAAACCTTGCAAATACATATTTTATAGCATGTCTCTAGTTTATGGGGKTTTTTTTATTGCATGTTTGTACTGAACTTGCAAAGTCACATTTCTTCCACTAGCTTCACTGTGGAAGGATAAATATGGCAAGAGAAAATCTAATTAAACCTTCTTCATGCTCTTGACAATAAGGTAAATTCTGGTACATTATTGGTCTCTGCACAGAGTGCAGACTTGTTAATCTTAGCTGGCACACCAGCCTGTAAGGGATTATGGCAGGAWAGCCTTAGATTTCTCAGCCTTAAATCGAGAACCAAATTAGGCATCCTCCATACTTGAAAACTGAGAAATAAATACTGCATAGTAGATAGCTACAGCTACCCTTTTACACAATCCATTTTCTTCCAGCTGAAGATTCACCTTAAAGTTTTGGGGAAAGACCTGACCTGACAGCACAKCATTACACACTTGTATGTTTTAATTTGGSCACAACATTATCTTGATTCTTTTTAAGACCAGATGTAGTAAAACTTAAACTACTYTCTTTTCACTTACACCAGACCGACTGCATTCTTTAAAAGAGAYCTCTCTTTCTTTTCTTATTGAACAGAAATTAATCTTTTCTCCCAAGTGATTCCAAGTATTACTCCTTGGAAAGAAAGCCTTGTTTTGTGTTTCAGGAAAGGTCTTAATAGTAGAATGTATGTGGGATGCATCAAGAATCTGGAAATATCTCGCTCCACCTTTGACTTGCTTAGAAATTCTTACGGAGTAAGAAAAGGCTGTGTATTGGAGGTAGGAGACTTTTAAGTTTTGTGATCTGATCTTAATTTTAAAGGAATAGTAAATAGTGGTGTTTACAGTGAGTTGAAACAGATTTATCTTTAAAAATTCAAAAATAATCTATATTTGATTTTTTTTTCTTGCCTGACACTATGTAGGGATAAATTCAGTAATTATTTTTKTTCTTCATAAAATAGCCTATTCAGAGTGTGAGCATCATGAACAATGGATATATTGAGTTGSTACCTAAGTCATTAAGTCCAGAGTCAGAACTGATGGCAACTTTTGCTACAAAGAACAGCAGTGGCATCATCCTTGCTGGACTCAGCAGGGGACTGGAAAAGCGACAACGAAGACAAGCACACTTGGCAAGTACTGAAAACAAAGAAGTTTTGGGGATTATTTTTGCCATTTTTATTTTGTAAAATCAAGTCAGGTTGCTATATATATTGTGTATCTGATGGAGAGTTGGAGCTTCTAGAATCAAAAGAGAAAATCGTAGTATTTCCTGCTCTAAGAGAAGAAGAGTGTGTGTGTCTGGGGGTGTGGGTGTAGAAAAAAAACCTCCTCCACTTTACCTAGGGTTATTTTGACCAGAGAAATGTCTAGCTTTTGTGTTTGCTGTTAGAAGGAAGTATAATTCCAGCTAGTCTTGGAGTTTCATTAAAAAGTTGGCAACAAGGCTGGAAGTAAATTTTTCCCATGTATGTTCTATTTAAACACTGAGTGTCTGAAAATTGAGCTAGAGCTAAAAATTAATTCTCTGATTAAATCTACAGCCCTTCTTTTCCATCATGCTGATTGATGGTCATCTTGCAGTGCATGTTAATGCTGGAGAYCGAGCAAGTACTAGGAAAGTAGTTCTTCAGTCTGCTAATGGAACATACAGTGATGGACAAGAACACTCTGTCATCCTAATTCGGAATAAGAGGTACATGTGACTGCAAAGACCTGTTTAATTGTTGTATGTTGTTGTCAGTTCACTGCACTCTCTGAGGAATTGCCTTTGCTAGCTTATTAGGTAGGATAATCAGGGCTGTGTCTTTCTGCTGTCAATGCAGATGTTCTGATTTACATGGTAATTGTATACAGCATACAGCCACTGATAGAGGTGTAGCTAAAAGCTCTCAAAATCTCTGGAACAGCTTGGAGCACTTGAGTACAAGCATACTAAATAGKATTAGGAAAAAGATACACAGCTATCAAAATCATTTAGAAAGATACTTGACAAAACTTTACRTTTTAAAAATCATCAAAAGAAGGGCTTCCAGTTTTAAGACATTGAAAGGATTATCAAAATGATGGAATCTTTATTTATTAGAAGAGGATATTTTTGAGGCTGTTAGGAATGCTCTTCATCTGAAAATAACTCTTTATGACCTTGTTGAATGTTTTCCCTACTTTATCTTTTTCAGGATCATAACTGTACAGGTGGATGAAAGCAAACCTGCAGAATTGAGGCTTGGTGCAGCAGCAGAAAAYAGCCCCATTAATATTTCCAACTTCTAYGCTGGTGGCATTCCAGCAGGAGAGRGCATCTTGGGGCTAAAATTGGCTGGCTCCTTTCATGGCTGTATCAGCAACCTTATTTTTAACAAGGAGTAAGTCAGATGGGTAACTGCCTTGTTTTGGAAAACTGTGTATAGTAATTGTTAAATGTAGTTTGGGATCTGTTCCATGACAATTCCTTTTGCCTGGTTTTTAASATAAGATGTGCATGATATTCATGATCTGGGTATTATAACAGACAGAAAAKGGCTATTACCASCYATATTTCTGAAGAGTATMAAAAATGTCTTCATTGTTTATGGAKATGCTGCACAAAGCACAGCTTTCTCCACTATAGTTTCATCTGCAGCAACAGACACAATGGTTTTCCAAAAATATTGTAGACTTACATTATTCTATGGACAGATTATTTGCCACTTCTCAATTTATTTGTCACAGATGCCTGTTCTTTCCTTTTCTCCTGATACTGCTGAAAGACCTTGTAAAATACTCTCTSCTTCGGAAAAAAAGCAGAAATGCACCTCTTAAAATGTTGTGGTTTTGTTTTTGTTTTTTAATGTAGGCTTTTATATTTCATGACTTCCATGAAGTATGAACATGTTGATATGGACAGCTGCTTTCTGTCAGACAAGCCTAAACCAGCTGTCCAGCCATCAGACATTGTGATTCAACCTGAACTTCAGGCTTTACCAGTTCCCCTGAGACCTCTCACAGACACAAAAAAAGTAGGTATTGCAGCAAAGCTGTGTTGCCACCTCTTTTGTCCTTTGTTTGTAGAGAATTATCAGATTGTAGACTGTGTGTATTTGCTTCCTCTGCAGTATGGACGGGTTCAATGAATGTTGATTTGAAATTACTGTTTTCTATAGAAAAACTGATATTAACCTTTGTGGCAGCATGATGGCCATTTGGAATGCAAATGTAGTTAGGTTTATCACTCTTCAGGCAGCAARAACAACAACAMCAAAAAGAAGAAAAAATAAAAGAAAAAGTGGAATGATAATTTCCCAACAGAAGGACTTGACAGTAACTATTATCTTTAGTGTATCCCTGCCAAAGGAACTCTGTGCTCAGATTTGCATTAGCTGTGCAGTTCTGCATTCACATTTTCCTGGTCACACACATGCAGTCTCTGCTSTGTGTCAGAGAGGAGGCACAAACCACTTAAAAGACACACAGTGTCTGAATGCAGCTTGCATGGCACCTGTTTCCTCTCACACAGTCCCTGTTCCCAAGAGAGAAGGCAGCATTACTTCTCTCCTGCAGCTGCACATCTTTATAATGAAGTGTTTTTTAAGCATCCTGAAACAATTTTCCTGTGACAACAGAAAGCAAGATTTTATACATTTGATTTTATAAACGAGCAAGATTTCATAAAAACAACTGGAACGATAAAAAGAAATAAGTTGTCCTTTTCAGAGCTAAAGTATGCTTTGGCTGTTTGGCTCATACTCTGTTCCTCAGCTCTCCATWCCCCAAATCATAACAAAAATGTATGTCCTCATAAAATGGGAAAGTATTTCTACCAAACCTGTAAGATTTTCACACTGAAACTGTACTTCCAGCTTTATTTATCAAAAGGGTTATCAGTTAAGACAAAAAGTGAATTGAATAAGTCTCAAGCTACAAATATTTCTCAGAAGAAAAGTYCAGTGCTGTCTAGTTCTTTTTGAGCCTGAAGATAGGTTGGAATGATTGTAAGTTTAGTTAATTGATGTTTTGCTGTATAATGTGTGATTGTCTTGTGGTTCAGTTTCGCATCCTGCAAAGCTCTATGCAGGCACRTTGTCATTCAACAGTTGCTGGGCAGCACCTGACACTATCCTACTTAATAAAGTCCTTTCATTAACAGGTAGTTTGTGCAAAAGATGAGCTGCCTGATCATGTTCAAGGTGCCCATCAGTTTGGACTTGCCAAAGGTAGCCACTTGACCCTGCTCTTCAATCAGTCTGCTGTCAGGAAGAAGTGAGTATATCCTGAATTACACATGCACACCGTGTTATTTTGTATTGAGCTGMAAGAAATGCTGTGATGGTTTTCATGATTGATCACTGCATTGCCAGCTTTGAACATGGCCTTCACTTCAGGTTTCTGTGGGCTCCTCATGGAAGAAAGTATCATATCCCAGGTTGATGATCATGAATTTAGTAACTCATGGTCAGAGTTCTGCAATTTTTTCCCCCTCAGACTTGAGTCTCACTGTACMTTCTATAAGTACTTTGATTTCTTTTTTATGCATACAGAGCTCACATCTGGTCCCTATTCCTTTGTCTGATGCAGATGACATTTCACCCTCTCCTCTCTATTTTCTGTAAGTGCACCTTTTGTGTTTGAAGGTGCACTTGAAGAGGAGACAAGGCTACTGAGAAGAATTATTTTCTTGAGACCTAATGTGTGATAGCCTCTCTGCTTCTTTTACTTGTTGGAGGGCCTCCCAACAAGGTCCCCATCACACAGCCTGCAACTCACTTTGTGTTTGATTCTTTCAACTCAGGAAGTCTCTGCAGGCATTGAGAGGAGTGATTTTTCCTTCTAGCCATTCTGTTACAGCTACTGAGCAGAGGACATTGCAGAGGATTGATGCCATGAAGCCTGGACCTGGTGTCTCCATAATAAATGGCTCATTCATCTCCTCTACCTTTTAAGCCTCCCTCTGTTCTCAGTCTGCTGATAATATCCCACCAAGCCTGGCCAATAGTAATGAAAGCCATAAAGTTATCCTGGAATGGGTTCATTTCTTGGGGCAATAAGCAAGCCTACAGTCACAGACACAAAGCCTGTCCCTCTTAAAGTTCATCTCACTCTTTGACAAGCACTTTTTCTACTTCTGACAGGTACAGCACTGATTTCCATTATGAAATACGTTAGAAGTCATGCYTTCTAAGAATCAATGCAATTTTACTTTTCTGGACTTTGTAATAATAAATCTCCTTTCATAACAATAAATTGGTTAAGGCTGTTCTCTTTGCCTAGAAAACTTTTCATCACTGCAGAAGAAATACCCTTCAATAACACTGACTTTTTTATTGTCTAGACTTTCCGTCCAGCTGAATCTCAGAACMTTTGCCTCCAGTGGCCTGATTTACTACATGGCTCACCAAAACCAGGTTGATTATGCAGCCCTACAGCTTTATGGGGGACAGCTCCATTTCTCATTCGATTTAGGCAAAGGAAAAGCAGTAGCTCTTCACCCTGCTGTTGTCAATGATGGAAAGTGGCATACGGTAGGTGGTTGCCCATCTTATACTCCATTTTATCTTTCGTGGAAGTACTGGTATGGATTTTGCTTGCCTTTTCTRTATATTTCTGTGTTTGCAAAAGCAATTGATTCTAACCCAATCATGAAGTCATTCAGAAAACTTTTATTTGATAATTATTTCCTTTTAAAATTGTCATTAATTATATATCAAATCCATCTAYTAACTACTTTCAAGTATCTCAAACTGTTTAGGAATTAAATAGTTCACCAACTGTGTAGTGATGGTCATCTTCCAACAGAGAAGGATCTAACAGAGAGTAGTAAAAAAATCTGACCTTCTCCACAGAGAGCTTTTGATGCATTGTGTCACCAGAGACCTGCATGTCTGTGTGTGACAGGGTGACAGAGATTTGTGGGTGCACAGTTTCTCTTTTCTCCCACTTACTGCTTATTACCTGAGCATGTCACAGCAGCTAGTGACAACAGGGAAGAACTGTCTGTCCTTTCCTTGGTTGAGGCAACATGAGAAAGGGGGACATGAGAAATTAGTAGAGGACTTGTCTTAAGTAGAGTTGAGGAAAAATTAGTCTGCAGCTTGGAAGTGTCACACAGCACTCAGGGCCTTCTGCACAAAGATTGCCTCAGGCTGTATTGGCCCCATTCCTCTGAGCAGCCCACCTGCTACTGGCTCTGGTTTTCTGTGTGAGAAGTGCCTGTGATGTTTGCAGAAGTTTTGGAAGTAACTCTGAAGATATAACTTTCCCTAAGGCCGGTGAGGGTGATAATATTCATCCCGCTAAGCTTCCCCCCCCCTTACCCATGTGTGAAGCCTTTACTCTAGGAAGTGGCTTCTGTGGGACAAAGTGATTGACACAAGGCTGCCAGCTTTCCTAGGTGCCTCGGGAATCAGCAGAGTTCTTTTTGCTTTTCATAAACAATCAGCAGAAGAAAAAACAGCAAAAATTAACATGAAGAAAGGAAATGTGAACTTCTGTCAGAGATATCACAGTTAAACTTTGCTGCCTACTGTGAAAGGAAAAATGCTCCAGGACTTACAGCTGCATGTTTGAAATTGTGCATACATAAAACTCCTACTGACACTATCCACATTTTAAGAGCTGAACAGATTCCATAGAAGAGCTGACCTATCTTTACTACCTAGGACATAAAGCAGGAGCTTCAGCCTTCTTCAGAGATTAAGGCTGTCACACTGCTTCSTAGCTGGGTGTGATCATTGCAGTCCCTCTGCAACCAATGCAGACTAATATGCATTGCTACTGAAAGAAGCACCACTTCTTTTCATTCTCTGCCCTCTGCTCATACCCTTTATCCCTTTGTTCAGCCCTAATGTTCATGAAACTTCATGTTGAACCTAGTCATGATTTCTGAGTGGGACTGAAAGTAAATAGAGAAGAATAAATGGCTAGCTGGCTTCCCCCAGCCACATGTGAATAATCGTTCTAGGGCAAGGCTGGCAYAAGGACATGAGTGAACAAGATGGACAGAACTGGAAAGCTTTTTGGTGATAGCTAACATAGTGCTGCCTATTGTAAAATGACAGCATAGGCATGTGCACTTCAGATAGCTGAGATGGCTCAGCTGTTGGGCAGCACAATAATTGCAGGAGGCCAGCACAGAAGGCCTTTCTCCAAGTACCCATAATCCTRAGGCAATAAACTGGTGATTTAAAGAAATAATAAAACACTGAAAACCTTAGGCAGGACAGTGTGAAATCATTGTGARCCCTTGGGAAGGCAAGAAAGTTGTTTAACTGCTCAGTCGCATAYAGAAATGGTCTCAGCCTCAGGAAGAATTTCAAGAGGGTGCCTCAGAATAGATTGTCAAAGCAATTGAACTGCTAAATGATTTGTCTTGCTTATTTCTGTAGCAAATAATGACTAGGTAACAAATTTAGCTTACTCATTTATGTTTGCACGCTTCCCTTTTTTCCAGGTAAAGACGGAATATGTTAAAAGGAAAGGCACAATCATTGTGGATGGACAGGAATTGGTAGCAGTCAATGCTCTGGGAGATGGTAGCACCTTGGATGTGGAAGGGAAGCTCTATGTGGGAGGACTCCCCTTAGACTACGTGCCAAAGAATCTTGGGAATGTAAGGAGGTTTGGGGTGTGGGGGGGGTCTTTCTGGCATTTTGCAAGACTAGAATGAGCACAGTGCAGCAAACCCATCTAATTCAGCATCTCTGACAGGCTCAAAAGAAGTACTTAGGGAAAGAAGCAACAAGGAAAGTAATGACCCTTTACCAGATAAATCTTTCTAGCTTTCTATGGCTTAATGACTCCAGCTACAGCTTATATCCTTGTGTGTTAGTAATTGCCCTTAACAGAACATTTTTCATTCTGTTTCTCTGTTAAAAATGGATAAAGAGTATAAATTCCTGTCTTTCACAGTTTGAGGGAAAAACATGACCTACAGTCTCAGGCATTTTGGTACCTAAGCCCAATTGCATTCAAACAGAAATTAGGTGCTTTAATTATCTCTGAAACACTGGGTTTAGCTGTCTTTAGATTAAAGACAGCTAAAGACATATTTTTTTTAGAGACATATTTTTAATACATGCTTTTAGAGGGTAGGTGTTCGTCACCTTCCTCCTTGTGCAGCCCATTATATCAACGAGGATTCCGGTGATGATGGTAATGTTTCTCATAGAATTGTAGAATGCCCTGATTTGGAAGGGATCCTCAAGGATCATCAAAGTCCAGCTCCTGGCCCTGCACAGGACACTCCAAGAATTGCACCTTGTGCCTGAGAGCATTGTCCAAATGCTTCTTGAACTYTCTCAGGCTGGTGCTGTAATCRCTTCYYTGGGGAGGCTGTTCCAGTGCCCAGCCACCCTCTGGAGTGATTCAGATGAATCTTTCTGATGAAGAGAACTTGCAAAACATCCTAGAAAAATTTTGATTWCTCATTAATTTGCTGAAGCATGTTTGGAATGTTTTTACTGTTGGGTGTATCCCTGCTAACAGTCAAGCAAATACAATTCTTTCTGTATATTATAGACAGTGTATAMTCTGCTTCTAATGWTTTGATTTTGACTCTAAGACAGTACCTTACATAATTATATGAAACAAYAGAAATTTAATTATGTAAATATTTTAGATTCTGCTGTGCTTTGTTCAGATAATATTTTATCTACAATAAGATCAGGTGAATCCCTAAGAGAGCACCACAGCAGTTTATACTAAATTGTCTCTTATGTTTCCATATGCTTAGGTTTCTCACAGTATTCCTGCCTGCATTGGTAGCATGACAATTAATAGCAAACAACTGGACAATGAGAGTCCTGTCTCTATCTTTGCTGTGAATAAATGCTATGAAACAGTGCAAGATGGTACTTTCTTTGATGGAAGTGGCTTTGCTGCTCTTGGTAAGTGTCATTAAATGAAAACAGTACCTTACTGAATTAATGTTAATGAAAACATACTCCTTTTAGGTCTTACTGGAACTGTGTGTAATTAACTGACTCCTCATGCAGTGAGTGCACGCCCTGCATGTGGATTTCTGAGTCCCTTTACTCCATTCAAAAGTGGCCATTTCTGCAAAGAGCTATCTTGCACAAATAAAAGAGCTAATGATTTTASCGCTTTTAGGAAAGAAATGGACTTCATCTTTCTTTAGCTAAGAATATCCRTGTTCATGATATTAAGGTCTGTTAAGGAATAAGAAAACAAAAGATTTGTGAAGTAACATGAAGGATTACATTTACGCTCTTTGCCGTTTCTTACAAATGTGATGGAATTAATTAAATCTAAATTAATGAAGAAAAAACTCAGTTGGGAATTTATTTTTTCCAGTAAAAAATGGGAATTACGACTTAGGAAAACTTGTTTTCCAGGGGTTCTGCAAGGTCATATTCCAGCAGCATAATTAACAAGCTTTTTAGACCTTTTAATGGTAATGTGTATATTTAACTTTGTACTGTGGGTGGCAAGTCTTCTGCTAGAAGCTTCTAACTTGTTTTCAGTCAGAGAAGGCTACAAAGTGCGGTCTGATGTGAACATCACCCTGGAGTTCCGCACAACAGCGGCGCATGGGGTTCTCCTYGGGGTCAGCAGCGCCAAGGTTGATGCCATTGGACTGGAGATTGTACATGGCAAGGTAGGCTGCCTGTGCAGGCACACGGATTTCACAAAGGCTTGTTTGAARCTGGGAGGCTAAAACTCTTGGAATGCATGAAATACACACCAGTGAAGTGTCATGAAGGCAAATTTCCACAGAACAAATATGGGTCAGGCTTTGTCTCAAGGCTTCTCATTGCCATTTATTAATGATAAAATGTGCAATTAGCAGAAGTCACTGGAACTTTTTGGATTTTTAATTAGTGTAATTTATGTTAGTGTGCAGCCACTCTGACCTCCTGTACAACCTACCTTGTATGTTAGACCAAATATATATCTTTTTATTGCTTAATAATTTTTCTGCCATAAAATTATCCTTGTCCTTGAGAAAAATATTGCATATACAATGCATACTGTTTTGTAACCTCTTGTTCAATATTCATGAGCAATTAACTCATTCTCTACTTCTACTGGCCATTATGCTCCATAAACCTTTTAACAATCAATATACATAGTTCTCCAGTCATCTCTTGCATAAAAAATATACACTTGATTGCTCTTAAGTATTTGTTTTTGCAGAAATAGCTCATTTTTTATTCAAAGCTTCCTAGCTGGAGACAGCTAGCTAAATATCACTGCTTCTGTGGGACATACTTTCCCAGTTACTACTTACATATTAATCCTCACCACAGAGTTGAGGAAATGTCTGCTGCTTTGAAAAACAAATACCTGAAAAAAATCAATGCATTTATTGGCAATGACAAGTGCTTTCAGGCCATCCTTCTTTCTCTTCAGTTATATGCCTTGAATCTTCTTTCAGATCTGAAGTCTCAGGTTCTGTGGAAAATGTCTTCACTTGTATTTTTAAAAAASATTGAAATCCCTAGTGAAGTGTATCAATGCACCATTGCATAGGTAGATCTAAGTGTTCTAAATTTTAAAATCACTTTAATGAGGATCTACTCTATCCATCAAAGTAAACATTAACCATGCATATTGCCAAACATTTAAAACGGAAATCTCTGCACCAGTGTGATTGTGCTTTTATCTAGGMAGATTAGTTAATGTGTTCTTACTTTATATCTTCATTGGCATCTGGCTGTTTGTACAGGTTTTATTCCATGTCAACAAYGGAGCTGGCAGAATAACAGCTGCATACGAACCAAGAGGCACAAATAGCTTGTGTGATGGGAAATGGCACAAGCTTCAAGCAAATAAAAGCAAACACAGCATTTTCCTGATAATAGATGGGAATTTGGTTCACACTGATAATCCCTACATCCAGTCAACATCTGCAGATACGAACAATCCCATTTATGTTGGAGGTTATCCTGGTAGGTACAATAATATTTCCCTTCCCTTCTGTCACTCCTGCACTCACTCTCACAAGAGTGACTCTAACACGTGTTCCCTTTTGATTTGCTGTGGGAATTGTGACTGTGTACAGCTCAGCTGTTGCTTCAAACTCTGCTAGTTTCTATTTTAACTTCAAAAACACCATGCAGAGTGAYTTTCTCCTCTGTTTTTCCCTCTCATCCTCCATTGTTCCATAGCAAGAACTATTTCTGCAAATTCTGCCAAGTAATTGTCGTGCATGGCTTATGCTTTAAAAGAGCAGTGACTGTCTATGGGATGCCACAGTTCCTCCAAACATGAATGGAACTTGATGTTCCTCAGGTGTTGGTTTTATCTCTCATTTCAGAGGGGAAGAATTTTAATAACCTGGATCTTTGTATCTTTTCAGTTTGGTGGAAATAGATTTCACATATTTCATGTTTGTTTTTCAGCTGATGTCAAGCAAAACTGCCTCACAAGCAAGAGCTCATTCCGTGGCTGTTTGAGGAACCTTGTTTTGACCAAGGGCCAACATACAGAATTGTTTGACTTTAGCAGAGCTTTTGACCTGCGTGGAGTATTTCCTCATTCCTGCCCTGGGGCTGAGCACTGAACTGTAGCAAAGCCTGTCTGGATTGAGAGAAGGGTTTTTATTTTTTTCTGTTGACCTGTTATTTTGCATTCTTATTTCATAATGAAAAGACCAACTGATAAGAACCTGCATCTGTTTGATTTTTCTGGTTATTTTCCAACTCAGGTCATTTATTTTTTTTTTTTTAATCAGAAGTTCTATATTTGCATTTTAACGAAATGGTTTTAAACAACAAATACCTCTACAACAATTTTAATGGCATTACTTGGGTATTTTTCTTTTGGGAATTTTTATTAATCAGTGTTTACAGTATGTTTTCTTTTGATTACTTCACAGTATTTCATTTTATTGTGTGTTGGTGGTTTTGTAAGAAGGTAATAATTTTGGACCACATAATAAAAACAACAATAAAAGGCATTATTTCCTGTAGTTCAGTTGTCCATGTATTTTAGTTAGAAGAGCTGGAAGGCTGAGAAGTTACAAGTATGCCCACTCCAGGCCATCATATGACTCTGATTATATGAAATGTAAATGGACATAGTCCAGCAGAGGGAGCAGGAGACTGACTAAAGGCATGATTTTGAAGGTCTCAGTTTCAGAGTTTAATGAATGGAGTTTTCTTAGTTACACTTCATAGGTTAGCTCCAGTTCCTTTTCCTTCTGCCTCACTATCCAGTGCCTCTGATGTTTGTTGTAGCTCCATTGGCTAGATGGATTATGTTCATGTTCATGGTGTTTATGCTTTCATGGAATCAGCTTCAGCACAAGCAGCATCTCTATGGCACAGGGATGCCTGTGAAGTGATGTGTTGCTGAAGAAACCATTTGGGGTCTTATTTGGGAAAAACKAAGTATTTTGGCAATGCAAGCTAATGCATCATTCTTTGGAAAACAGTATTTCTTACCGACACTGGGAGGCAGTTCTGAGGCCAGGMTGCAGTTGTCTCTTTGTCTTTTCTTACTGTGCCTGCCTCTAAAAYGATTCTTCCAGTAGCTGTTCTTGAGGCAGGTTTGGGGGACATGTGCTCAATCTCAATCAAGCAAGGACAAACATTCATCAGCTGGCTAGATCATTGAGTAGTGACAAATGTTGTCTCATACTTTAACATGCATCTGTAATAAACATAGTTCTTTGCAAGTTAATTCCATCTTCCCCCTTTTTTTTCTCTTTGAACTAGCAGTATTTTTGTTTGCTCCTTCCAATTTTATTTGGTTTTTACTATGCATTGGTACAGTTTGTTCTAAAGTTAGCTTTACTCTATATATTTTGTACTAGTTTAAAAAATACTGGCTGAAGTAGAACCCCAAAGCAATTTGCCATTGCTTTCAATGAAGCAGGATTCCAAGCAGTGTGTTTTGTACATTGCATAGAGATAGACCAAGGCAAGAACTCCTGGAGCAAAGAGCTCCTCCTCTTCAGCAAGGGTGGCAGAACATGGTCTCTGTACAGCTGTTCAGGTGCTGTAACAACACAGTTGCTTTTAAAACAGATAGACCACTGCTTTTCTGCCCCCTGCTTCTATCCAAAATACACGTGTTTAGATTTGAAGGGCTGGCTTTGTTGTATTGTTTTTATTTTTGACATGGATACAATACAGTGGACACACTCTGCTGTACAAATACACTTACATGTTGACATACTTCAACAAAACACATAACATAATGAGCATTGTACGTACAAACACTTCACTTTGATTAGTGGCATTGTATTATTTTCCAGAGGAGACACACATTAATAGAAACCCCTTGAAAAATAAAAAAGAAACACTGTCTGTTTTGTATTCATTGTCTGTTAACCCCAACATCTGATCTCAAAAGGTTCACATTACAAGCAYAATTTAGGCAACATGATTTGGATAAAATTTCATCCATATCCCAAAATATGTATTTTACTGGAATTTWTTTCTGTAATTTCAAATCTTGCCTCATACAAAAAGAAATACCTTGTCACTGTTAATGTGGAATTGATAATAGATTAAGTAGTAAACGTCTAAGCCAAAATATTTTTCCTGGAAAATGCAGAGTGAGGTAGTTAATATTATACATGGACACAGACACATTTGCACACACACACACTTTCTAATGACATCCACTGCACATACAGGTTAAAGCATTCCAGTCTGTTTTGCAACACCTGCTTTTTACAATACTCTCTTAYGTGTTGATATGCAAAATGCTGTCCTTGTAGAACCGTGGAGTATATAAATGCTTGAGGCATCTTTGGAATTTCAGTAAATTTCTCCCTGCTTGCTATTACTTTCTTATTAATAGCTTTCCACATATGTGACTTTTTGTTAGGTGACAATCCTCTTGCAACTTAGTTTTCTTCAGTTTCCTAACAGAAACTTCAGTTTCTGTTAGGAGGAACAAAATTCCTCGTGCCTCCACCAGCATCTTAAAATATAAGACCTAAAGTTGAGGCCACATATTTCAAAATGCCATTTAGCTTGTTCTATTTGTCTGCTGCATATTAAATCAAGTTAGTGTACCAAAACAATACAAAACAACTTAATGTGGAACAGTATTAACCACTACACATGGGTCATTAGAGCCATTTGTATCAAAAGAGAATTCAGACATTCTGTTTCAGTGGCAGGAGGTATTTGGCCAGTCTATGTAGAATCTAGGTCATCTGCTAATATGCATGTCTTATTAAGTTATAGGCAGTTTTCGTATAAAACAAGAGCTCATAGGGTGGATTTTATTACATGGTAATTGACTTTCCTAAGTTGTGAAGAGGTAAAAGTCTTCCAAACCCCCCTTGTATTCTATACAGAATGCAGAGAGATCTATTTCAGAAATAACATTGATCATGTCGTTCAGCATGTCCAGAACGTGCTGAGCAAGTTGCAACATGAACACAGGGCTGCTCTGTCCTTTCCCTTGCACAGCCATTGAGAACACAGAGTGAAGTRAGTGGGCAARATGGAGGAGGTCAGTGTATTTGTCTGAAAGTACTATAGGAAGTTAGCTCATYTGCTATGACATTTCAAATTATTTTCTTAGTGTTTAGGCTTTCTGTATAGTCACAGAATGCCTTTTAGTTGGCTATAGATAAAATGATGCTTAGCATTTATATGATTCTCTTTGTATTCAAAGCACTTTCCATATAAAAAGCCTTTGCTGAGTTTATTCTTCCCAGATGGATGTTTATAACTCCTGATCTCCTCAGTGAATTGTTTGGCCACAACTGAGAGTAGAATTTAACTCAACTAATTCTCATGTTGCCTTTATAGGGAAAGTACCAGTCGTGCTTTACAGCTGAGAGACAAGGCAGCATAAGCAGAAAGAGCTGTCCATTGCCACAGAGGGAACTAAAGGGTATTGGGAGCAAAGCACATAACAAAACATTTATGCTTAGTCCTATAAACAAGCCACAGATCTACTATTTCTTGTATACTTAAAATAAATAGTTGTCAAAATAAGGAGTGTATTTTATAATAAAACTGTCCTGTTTTTTTCCTGGCTGCAACTATGTCTCCTTTAGTGTTAAGAAGAAAAAGGAAAAACAAAAACAAAAGAAAACAAAAAACCMCAAACAAAATGCCAAAACAACCAGAGAGTTAAAAACGTAACTGTTTTAAAGAAAATGTTGCTAATTTTTTATGAAGAGAATTAGAAAGAAGACAGGATCTGCCCTCTGTAGACACTATTGTTGCTGGTAAAGTTACTGATTCTATGTTGATTTCCTTCACTGACCACTAATAATGAAAGCTAACTACTGGAGAACACAATTAACTTGACACATTTTAGAGGCTCTGCTTCTGGTTCAGATCCTCATTGCACAACTTCAGCAGAGCATCACAAGTTACAGGCTTTCTCTGCAGGACAGCAGACTTTATGTTCACCTGGAGGACTTGGTTCAGAATGCTCTTAAATTGCAATGTAATAAACAGAGCTTTTGCCTCATCCCTGTGTCCAGATCAGGAACAAAAATCATTGCTCAGGGTGGGGGTGGTTGTGCAACATCATTATGCAATGATGTGGGGATATTGCAGTGCAACTGAAGGCATTGGCTTTCACTTACTGCATATGACACAGATGAAAAAAATCCTTGCTCTTTTCGAGAGGTTTGTGATTTTCCTACCCAACAAAGCTCTCTTAGTTCAGCATAGCCCAAAATGAGGTGACTGAGTGAAGAACATTGCTCGCTCTTGTGACTAGCTCCAAACCAGACATCCTATCTGACATTCCCCATGCAGTTGCAGCCCATATTCTCTTGTCAGCCTGTGTGTTTGCTTGGACTGCATGMCAGCTGCAATTTGCTATGTATTTGTAAAACCCCCAGCACAACTGGGCTTAGATTGGCTATGGTTTTAAAGACCTAACGCGTAAATTATTAAATCCCTTTTCTCATTGGAAGCCCTGTTTCTTCTCCACGCTGTATTATAAAAGACCTGAACAAAGATCTTTCTTGTTGATGCAGCTGAAGAGTATAAAAATTGCTTACATATTAAAGCTAAAATAAACAAAATAAAAAGGATTAGGTTACAAATTAGAAACTATAATGTTTAACAAAAAATGTGATGACTGTAAGTGGCACCATTAWCACATCTCAGTCTGGCATTGACACAGATTTAATTCTGAGAGTATCAAGTAAAAAGCAGAGCTAGGGGCATATGCCCCTTCTCACCTCACCTTTGTCTCTTGAAAATGTGTGTGACAGGGGAAGGGAGGGGGCGTGGTTTGTGGCATTACAATTGCACACAGCTGAGGGATCCAGACAGATGATTTTGGAAGACTGGTATTGAGATACACAGTGCTGTGTMCACTGAGCAGTACAGCTGCTGTCCATAGTTCCTCCTCCCACATTATCAGGTACACATGAGAACTGACTGAGAKACACAAGTACTGCAGTAACACACACTCTATGGGTTTACTTCCAGGAGAAAGGTTTGGTTTTCACACAGCTGTCTTGACACTGCTGCATGTTGAGCTCCCACCTTCCATGCCTGACAGACATCTTCCCTTCTCCAACTGTCTCTGTCATGCTTCTGTCATGCTGTGGTCAGTAGTGTTTCATTCATCTGATGCCACTGCATTATTTCCAAAGATTGTTCTAACACCAGGTCAGGAAACGAACACCGTACCTTGGTCTGCCCTCCTCACCTCCTGGGCCAACTGGCACAAGTGTAATCCATATAAAAGCATAATTAATGTGGTATTTTTYCGATGGTTTGGAAGGTGGAATACCAAAAGTAGTATGTGCTGACCATCAGTTGGGCAGTACAGTAGGAAGGAATGATGTCCTGTAGCTACCATTTTGTTTTGTCTCTGCAAGAGCTGCTTAAAATGACAGGCATCACTCTTGTCCATTTGGCTTTTGTCCAGTATACTGCTGCCTTCTGCTTCAGCTGGCTTTTGGTTTTATCACCCATTCTGCCTGAGGATTTGCACGGTAGACATCTAGCATGAATGCATCTGGATCCAAACAATGCTGACCTGAAAAGGAAATTGTCAGCCAGGAATCATAGGATGTTCTGAGCACACAGGGACAGAGCTGTGTTAAAATGTCCTTGAACATTTCTCTGACTTGCACACAGCAAGCCTAGTCTGGTGTGTCCATCCAGCTACCATCTTGCCTGGATACAGAGAGGGCCTGTGGAAATTTGCCAGTGATTTTACTCTGTGACAGTCATGAAGTCACTGTCATTTCCAGGCAGTTATCCTGCATTACACTGACTGATGAACAAGACATTGAGTCAAAGTGTGAGTATGGTCTCTTTAGAAGCATCAACAACACTGTTAGTGTAARTACTACAGTATGGGGGGTTTGACTTTTTTGAATTTACTGAGCTGGAATTACAACTCTGACTTCTACACTATTTTTAAATGCTGTAAAAGTAGCTCTGCAAACAATRTGTTCCCATACAGTAGGATCTTGTAAAGAAATGCTGGGACTCTAACAAGTCTAACAACTTTTGGGAGTTGTCAATTTTCTGGTTAAAAAAAAAAATCCYCTGCACTCTGGCTGTTTCATTAGTTGGTGATTGGGAATTTGTGACTACCTTCGCCAGAATGAGGATTTCATGCCTTTTAGTTGAGTAATAAGGTAATAAATTCTAGAGTTAAGTTGATTTGTTGGACTATATTGCATTTACATGGGGTAATGAAGTCATTTCACTGGTGAGGTTACTTTGCTGTGACACAAGATTATGGTAAAATTTTTGTACGGTTGCTTATAAGGTCACTGGGGTCCTAATGATTTTATTTAAGTGAAAGCAATATAAATGAATTAATGCATAATCAGTGGACTAAGGTACCCTGAAGATCTAGGACTATAAAAATGATTTTAAATAAAGATGCAAATTAAATGTCCCAATTTTTTGGAAGACCATGGTAGGAATATTTGGGATTGTTTCATAAGGCCTTTAGGATTTTTCTTCTGTTTTAGCATCAGTTGGTCATCCTGTTTGGACAGGCAAAACAAATAATTTATCCAATTTAGTTTTGTATTATYTTCAGTAATAAAGACTGATTCCTGATTGCTGTTGAAGTAAGTGTGTGATGTTTTCTAATAACTTYACAGAAACTCTTTGGAGCTGAATCTAGAAGAAGTAAGTAAGAATCTAATCAGATAATTCACAGCTGACCCCAACACAACATCCAGAATTTTGGTATGAATAGAGAAAGGAGAGAGCCAGGATTGTGTAATATCAAATTAACATATGGCTTTTGACCTTTAGGCCAGAAACTTGTGGGGCAAGCCACTGTTGTTGATATTGTAAGAAGTGTCATTGCATGAAACAGAAGAAGACAAAAGCCATAATGCAAAGAATTTTCAATCTAAGTAAAGCACATAGATTAGTGTGAGTATAGAACACCCATATGTGCAGGAGCTGAATTCACAATTCTGTGGGTTTTTATTGGTGGGAGGTTAACACATACAGTAAGAAAGAAAGAGATCTTGGAAAACAGGCTTGACAGCAAGGTGGAATGTGCTTGCAGGAGGAAGACTAAAGATCTCTGAACCATGGAAAAATGCTCAGTTACAAGAGAGAGAGGTAAGCAAAAGGTCAGATGAATTTGGCAGGACTGTAAGAAGTGCTGCTGAGMTCCAGCTGCTAGGTTCATTCTCTCCTGTGGGGTGCCCCTCCTGTCACTCTGGAGTTGGAATAAATAATGACATTGATTCTAACAGCTTTTGGGTCAGACTCCTTTCCTCCAAATRGACTGGAGGGTAGGAGGAGAGACCCAGCTGTGTCAAAACAGCGCTGCCCTGAGGTGTTTTAGGAGGTTAAGGACATTTAGAATTAATTTTCAAAATTGAGACCTACCTATATTTCCTCCAATTTCATGTAAACTTTGGATCTGGCCTCTCACGTTCTGTGATGATCCGCGGCTAGGATGGAAAAAAAACCTTTCAGTTTGCTTTTCTGTTATAACCAGTGCCTTATCACCCATCATCTATGGTAAGCTAAAGTTTGATATTTTTCCCCCTGTGAACTGCCTTATCAAAACCAACAACTTCTACCAAATGGACCAATGCAGAATAATGAATCTGCTACAGAGGTAGATTACTGCATCACAGTCAACTAAACCTTCTATATTATATATTTTACATTATTTATTTGAAGAACAGAATAATACTGTAACATGGGAAGACTTTGCAGAAAAGACTTTCGACACCATTTACCATTTCCCATAACTGTTAATGATTATTACCTTGCAGAAATAAAAACATTCTAGACTTAAGGATAGATGTARAAGAATCTCTTTGGGTTCCATATGTTCAATGTACATTTTTAGTAGTAGTGTAAGGGACAGCAGTTTGATTACGTTTAGGAGCCAATTATCAAGTAAAATAAAGAGTAGATAAGTGGTTAAAATTTCTTTGACCAACATAACCATAAATTAACATTTTTAGATCAGAAAAAGAGTTCTTGTAACACAATGAAACTTTGAAGAGGGAACAGTCTATTCATTTATAGTTCTGACATTGTTGTTCAGGAAAAACAAAATGTTCTGCTTTACCCACCTGTTTTCACAGTGGAATCGAGCCAGGATGTCTTTGGCTTTTGTTTGGCTGTTGAGTTGAATTGCCATAGAGACTTTTGAATGCAGAGGAGCATAAACTCTTATCACCCCCTCAGGTATGTCAGACTGCAAGTATGGAGGAAAAGTGACAGCTCCCTAAAATCAATAGTAAATAGGGTAAGTCTAAGGCAAATGTTGTTCTAGGTCAATTCGGAAGCAGTTCTGCAAACTCACTTGAGSTTGCTTGCAAAACTCACTGTCCTGCATTTACCTGGCTATTCAAAAAACATTTACAGTCATACAAATGCAAATTTGTTGACACTAATCAGATAAAACACAAAGACACAAACTCTTTGCTAAGTAGCACATAAATGCACACAGGGTAAAGCCCTTGAATTGTAACTTTAMCTTATTTCTGTTAACATTTGTCAGTGAACCAACTGCTTATTTAAAAACATACAAATTATTAAGAATGTCTGTTCTTCCTTCTAAAGATGAAATTCTCCTGAGGCATGAAGATCCAGTTCTCTGTTTCTGCTTCCTGTATCTTCAACTAGATTGAAGTGTGTGTACAGTAAAACATAAGTACCATATGGTTTCTGTTAATTTGAAATTTGACCTTGTGTAGGGCTCAAATGATCATCTATGAAGTTTATGCACTCTTCCATGATTAATGGTGGATAAATCAATTAGCAAGGTTTGCATTCCAGTTCTAATCCAGTTAATAYCATGCTGACCAGAACACAATAGCCTCTCCAGTCTCTGTTTCTGTGTAATTTAGAACATCTGAGACCTGGGGATTGCGTTAAGTGCTCTCAACATTAAACTCAGTTATCCAAACAGAGTTTGCCTCCAATTTACCCTCCATATTTCAGCTCCTTGCCATGTCTACTCTCATTTTTATTAGATGTAAAGCAATTACTCCGATCAATGGACTTGTCTTCCCAAAGGTGCARTGACTTCACTAATTGACTCTCCACAGAGAAGGAGTCTATCTGTGTTCATCCCAGGCTGAATTTAACTTTGCAGCACAATAGTCTACACTGCCATTTTAAACAAATATCTCTGTCTCCATCAATGTATGTCCTATCCTACCTAATATACTTCAGTGAGTGCTGGCCAATTCTKGAGAAAGGTGAATTAGAATGGATTCACCATTTGTAGATAACGTTTATCTTTCTACTTTTTCCCCATACAGTACCTTCTGTACTAGGTGGGTCATTCTCTATTTCTCATAACTTTCTGTCATTCCTTCCTTATTTGTCTTTTGTTCTTCAAGACTATTCTTCAACAACTATAGAGTCCTTTACCATTTCCTTGATTACTTCTCTTACAATTCACCAGTCTTTATTCTTTTAAACATTCATGGAAGACTCTAAATACTTCTTCTCCAGGTTATTAAAGGTTGTTACTACATGGARGTACATGTAAGTTGCCATAGGGACTGTGTATGTTGTGCATAGAAACATGACATGTCTTGCTGCCCAAACTGTACGTTGTGCTAATATGTAAGATAATTTTTGCCTGTCAAAGCAGCATACCCCAAGTAAATTCCTAATCTCTGTTTCTAGGCAGTAGGTAAAGTTGGTGGCTTTAAGACCTTCACAGAGAGGCTTTTCTATCAGGTTTTCTTAACTCAAACTGCCTCTGGAGCCCTGAAATCCTCAAAAGTATTCACCCCTCTCCTCCGACTATACAGGGAATAACAACACAATCTACTTCATTGGGCATTTAACATTTAGACACACTTTGGATGTCTATAGTAGGCAAACTGAATTTTCTTTCTGCTTATGAAGTGAATGCAAAGCTCTAAGAGTAAAGCTTGAAAGGAGAATATCAAGTGGCCTGCACCAGGACATGGATAAATGCAATTAATCCTAATATGGACCATCCYACTACTCAGCTACAGATCCATGCATTTGTTGAGTATCTACCAATCATTGCTGTCAGGGACAGTCCACATACAACCATTTCTTATGAAACAGGTTAAAAACCAGCTTGGCAGCTTTGGCTGCTGGAAATCATTCTGCCTTCCTTACCTTTTCTCAATCAATTCCCAAAGCTCTGTCTTATCAGACTGTTGGACTGGGAAGCACACCTTTCAAGATAACTCTCAAATCCGCTTATTTTGKATGCCAAAATTTCCTCCCCACACCCAGAATGTTTCATGAGATAAAGGAGGGARGCTGTTTAAAGCTGCCCTTGAAACCTGTAACTTTCTATCACACCTCTGGTCTTTCAGGTCTCTCCCGTTCCATGGTCTTTCTCCTCAGAAGTTTTCTCACTCCTTTGTCAAACATCAGCTGTCTCTTGCTGTTGTTCATTGCTGCCTCATTCATTTTTCTCACTTGGGAAATCAGAAAGGATGGGACCTAGAGGGAGGAAACCACATCTGAGAATATACAGTACTTTTTCCCCAATGTGTTGTGTCTTCAGAGGGGCACCATGTTTTAGTAATGTAATACATCCAATCAGTAGTTTCCTCTAACAACCTACAGTTATTCCTTTGGTGAAACTGTAGATCATCTTTCATGCCAGATGAAACTTTAAAGTGGTGTTTGCAGCTGCAGGAACTTTATTAGGAGGTAGTCTTTGCAATCCCCATTATACCCTCCCTCTGTTATGAGCAAATAAGCTGAGACTGTCAACATCTCCAGGCCAACCTTCAGAAGCCCAAAGTTGTACACACTTTTGTCCTATTTTATTGTGAGCTAGACTTCAAACAGACATCTAATCACATTCAAGTTTAGATATATCACCTACACATCCAGATGAAATAATTCTTCTATGCATCACTCTGTGTAAACAGTAGTGTGGGAGTGGTACTTCCAGAAGGCACTTGATGCTAAAATAGATGTCTTATGTAAGCAAGGTAGCTCTCCATCCAGAAACAGCTGTCAGGGTGCCTCATTCTAGATATGGAAGAGTCCAGCCAGTTTCCAAAGAAACTGTCTCCTTGGAAGGTCATTTTATTCTGATTTCTGCACATCTCCTGCATATAGCCAAATACTGCACTGTAAAAGAACCACTGAGGGGGAACCAGCACAACTYACTGTCCACAGGATGTCCTGGTACCGGATCAAAAGCCGCACAATGTGCGCGGTGGTGGCGGCCGCTTGCATTTCCTGTTGGTTYGCGCGTTTCCCTTTGTAGATGAAGAGGTTTGGTGCCACAATCATAGACACGTTCCACAAATTCATCTTGTTTTTCCCTTCATTAGCAACCACCTTCTTCAGGAACTGAAGAAAGGCCTGGAATAAAAACCAACACTTGTTTAGTCTCAGGAAATAATTTACTTTTGAAATGCAGCATTTTCAAATGCACGTCTGGCTTCTTTCTATATTTGCACTTGGAGGTGAAATTTAGTGTTTTTTTCATTGTATTTGGATTACTCTGATATTTGTTGTGACAACAACCTGTGTCAGCCACAGACTGATAATTAATAATGTCAAAATACACATTAATGAATTATCTATCAGAGCATAATCCCAAATTTGTAAGGCAAATACAGTGTATACACTAAGGCTCTGAATCCTACAGTAGAGGTAAGATGTTTTGCAAACTTACTTTCTTCATAGATTATTTTTGATGTATCTGGCCAATATTTGTTATATCACAGTCAATTGGGATGATTAATCTCTCTTCAAATCTGTACCAGTCCCACATGTAATATAATCTGAAATTTCTGCCATCAACCCCCAACCTTTACTCTGGGATAAAAAAAGCAAGAAGAGCTAAGTGGTTGTTCATTAATGTTACTTCTGCACRTGCTTGGCAGAGTCAAGGGAAATTAATTTCCCCTTTTGGGTAGTTTATTCAGAATTTTGCTTGACTGATTAAGTATCACAGACTGCAGCTATRGTTAGAGTCAGAGGTCTACCAATGAGTCCTTTTGCAACACTGTTCTGGTTTCAGCTGGGACAGAGTTAATTTTCTGCCTTGTATCTGGTACAGGGCTGTGTTTTGGATTTTGGATAAGAATAATGTTGATAACACACTGATATTTTAGTTGTTGCTAAGCAGTGCTTACACTTAGTCAAGTGTAATCTTTAGCTTCTCATGTTGCCCTGCCAGCAAGGGGGCTGGGGCTSCACAAGCACTTGGGAGGGGACACAGCCTGGAGAGCTGTGGAATACCCAAGGGGTATTCCACACTATATGGCATTGTGCTCAGTATCTAAATTGTGGGGAAAACTGGTCTTGGCCCACTACTCAAGGACTGGCTGGGCATCAGTGAGTGAGTGGTGAAAAATTGCATTGTGCATCACTTGTTTTGTGTGTTCTAATTAATTTATTTTATTATTTTCCCTATTCTRTCCTATTAAACTGTTATTGTCTCAACCCATGAATTTTATACTTTTTTTTCAAATTTTCTCACCCATCCYACTGGGAGGGGGGAGGAGTAAAGGAATGGCTCCCTGGTGGTGTGCTGGCTTTAGATGGGGTAAAGTTAATTTTCTTCATGCTGACTGGTATGGGATTATGTTTGAGACTTGTGCTGAACACAGTTTTTACAATATAGATTTTTTTTTTTGTTATTGCTGATCAGAACTTGCTTAGAGCCAAGGCCTTTTCTGCTTTTCTGCCACACTGCTGAGGTGTATGAGAAACTGGGAGGAAACACAGCAAGGACAGGTGACCAAAGGGATATTCCAGACCATGTGACATCATGCTCAGTRTAAAAAGKTGGGAGGAAGATGAAGGAAGGTGTGGGGGACTTTTGGAGTGATGGCATTTGTCTTCCCAAGTAGCTGTTACATGTGATGAAGCCCTGGTGATGGCTGAACACCTTCCTGCCCATGGGAAGTGGTGAGTTCCTTCTTTTGCTCTGCYTTCATGAACACCTTTGGTTTTTCCTATTAAATCACATTTATCTCAGCTCATGATTTTTCCAGCTTTTACCCTTCTTATTCTCTCCCTGATCCCACTGATGGGGGAGTGAGCAAGAAGCTCCATGGGCTTGGTTGCTGGCTAGGGTTAAACCATGACAGGTATTAGCTGCCTCTTGGTTAAACCATGAAAACARTATCATTAAAACCACAATCTTTGTACCCTGGCAAAAAATTAAAACACTTTTACAAACATAAGAATTACAAAATAGAAACTGTGTTGGAGACGTTTCTAAAATCTCATTATAGGCAAGAGTGGAGCTGTGTAAAGTTTTGTCATCACTTCTATTTTTTGTATAGAAATCTATTTAATAATAAAGTAATAATTAAGACTACTCCTCTAGCATGTGTTTTGCATTGGCAGCTCTATACCCAAATGAACTTTGGTAGCAGAAACATTCTTTACAGAGCACTAGTAGATTCCCAGGTGCTTTGAAGACAGTTGTTCTTGTCCCTTATTACTGTATACWGAAATACAGGTAAAGAAGGCACCTGAACTCATAAAGTTGTGTCTGAASTRACCAGTGAAAGGCTTTCAGAGGTGGGAGACSTGCATGGTCCTGATGAGCAGGGAACCTGATGAAAYGTCAGGAGGTTCCCAGGAAGCTTGTTCACTCAGGTTTCCTTGATGTAGAAACAGGCCCAAAAATGCAACCAGTGTCTCTTAGGGTCAGGACACAGCTGCAGTCATATCTGGGAGCTCCCAAGCATCTAAAATGCTTGYAGCCACTGTGTTTGTATCAAGAAGTAGTACATGGCGGTGGGCATGGGTTTGTAAGGCAAGCCAGCTGAGGTTGAGCTCCTGACATGTTCTAGAGATGCATAATTTTACTTTGGACTGCATCCTACTTTCTGGTCCAGTGCCCTGGAAGCCCTTCCAGTGCCAAGAGTGTACTAGGCAAGCTCCTAGAGGGCAGCTTCTCTTTTAAATTCATCCTKGAGAATTTCAGTTACATAGAAAACCCAGAAAATGGACCTCCTTTGCCCAAACTAAGTGAGGAATAAGCCTCTTCRAAATGAGTGYTCTATAAYAATGATGYYTGAGATCCAGCASTTGGATAYCYACAGCAACTAYTTCTTAATTGCTTGTAAAAGAAATRAAAGCCAGGAAATCTGAACATCTTTTCAAGGACATAATAAAAAACACAGACAAATATTTTCCTGGTGTAGCATCTGAAAAAAATGAGTCTCTCATTTAAAAGTCAAAAGCACCACAGATGGCGGGTGACAGCAAATGAAGAACTTACCTTGGCTGTGTCTCTGTTGGCTTCAGGCATCAGCATGATCAACAGATGCAAAGCTTGTAGTTGTAACTTGATCTTGGAGATTTCTAAGGACATGAATAATTAACGCTTTTGAAATCCCAACTGCAATTGGTTTGTTCTAAAAACCTTGTGCGTCAGCAGTTCTAGAAATACCAACGCGTGCCTGGTTGAGACTAGCATGCTTAGGTGTTGAGTAACCATACACTTTTCCCCAAATACAAAATCACCTTAATGAGTGGGTTTTTGCTCATCATCTTGGATCTTTGTCATACGGGGACACAAAATTCTATCTACATAGTAACCATCCAGTATTTTTTAGTACTAGGTCGTTTCTCTTAGATATCTGTGTATTTGTTGTAGGGAATAAAGTCACTTTATTCTRCACAGACATCTCCTGTTCAGTCCTCTCCAAACTGCTGAGCTGTTGTAATTGCATGCAGCCTCAGGGACTCTMACAAGGAGCACACTCAGGTATGTGAAGTTTATGGGAAGAGGTCACTTCCTCCTGYCCTTTAAGCTACTTATGGAGACACTGAAAGTGTGACTGCAGCCTTATATAAAGACCCTCAATTTTCTGTACCAATTTGCTAATAAATCTTGAGACTTTCAGTCTGTCCTAGCTCATGTGACTTTACAGTGAAGTCATAGRTATGGCAAGGTACAATTGCATTCTTCCTGGAAGAGAAATGAACAAAATGTACTGAGACTGARAGGGTGTATGTACGCTGAAAACAAAGCCCAGCTGCCTGAACCTTTCTGTGCTCACACATATCTCTGTACCAATGATCTGAYCTCAACATAAACTTTAACAGAAATAAAATAGGTTCAGTAGGTCCAGTACRTAAAGGACAGTGATTTGAGTTTACCTTGCAGAAATTTTCATTTGTGAAACCTACAGTTAATGTGAATCAGTGTCTATATACAGAAGTCATTATTCAGGCACTGTTTACTCATGGGTTTCAAATTTTACTTTAAACAGTTGTTTTGTTCACACAACAAGCCTGTGCTATTAGCTGAATGCAGACACCTTTCTTGTTTGAAAACAAAATCTTGCTGAAAATTAATATGTATAGGCAAAGCAATGGGTCTGTTTTTCTCTCTMCTTCAGAGGGAGAAAAAAAATTACATTACTTTTTTCTACATATTTCAGAGAGAGGAAAAAAATTTAATGTCTMCTCTTGCATTTCCTCATACTATCAGTCCATACTGACTCATTTCCACATACTTTCTACCAGTGTGATGAATGCGGGCAGATATTCTACTGTGAAGAGAGGGCTTGGGAGTTCTCTTATAAACATTTTCAGCAGTCCCGCTGCATCGTTATTTCGTACTTGGTCCCAGTCGAAAGTGTCCTCATAAAATTTTGCCTCGAGTTCTTGATGGAGATTCTGAAAGACAAATGAAACGTTTGGCTTTCAGTCATTGCTGATGATCCAGCACTTTGAGATCACCTCAGAAATCTCACTTCAAGCAGCAGGCAGGTTTGTACTGCACTTGAACTAAAGCAGCCCTAAACCAGGGCCAGCCTAARTACAGCCATGTGGAGTTCAGAGCAGGTTAACAAGTCAATATATCAATATTTCCATGTATTTGGCAACCCAGGCTAAATTTGGTTTGCTATAGCTAGATTTCTGCCAGTGAACAATTTGAATTGTCTTAAAGCAAGGGAATTTTGTGCAATGTCTTAGAACTAGAAGCAGRAAACTCAGTTAGCACAGCTGTTCTTTTCTAAAGACACTCTCCAGAGATTTTGACCCATAAGTACAAAGGAGTACTCTTCCTCCTGCCAGTGAACTTAGATAGTCTAGTGCTAGATAGTCAAAATCCATGAGCCTTAATCAAATGGCTTAAAATTCAGGTCTTCCCATCTTTGAAAGGAAGTTTTATGTTAGGATAATTATAGTTAGATTTGGTCGAACGCTAGAAAAATACAGATACAAAACCAACCCTTCCCCTCCACCCCCCAAATCTCTAAAAACACAGAAGAGGTTTAAGATAGAATTAATGATGATGCCATTTTGGGTTCCCATTTAATCCTCTTGTTTTCCAATGGCAGCATCCTGCTCCATAACAGAGGTCAGTTTAGTTCTGGAGGGTCACTAGCCAGTGTTCAAAACACATAYGTGAAAGGGAAATACTCAGTAAGGTTCCTAGTAGGAAGAAGGTTTGGCTTCAAACCCAGATCACTGTTTGAAAAATGCAAGCTACTCAAAAAATTGCTGAGTTAAAAAGATTGAAGGATAGTATTTTAATATAAGGATACCTATAAACAATGCAGATTTCACAATTATTACTGGCCAAGCACTTTCCTATCCATAGGAAGTTTGTTGCTGTTTTTTATGAAACCATTTATGACAAAATATATCCGTAGCAAATATTCAGTTTCAGATAATGATTTTGTCAGGTGTACCTTAATATTATGCAAAAAGTTCAGTCCACTCTGGCAGAGCTTTTGAAAATGAATTCTGTTTGCCACGTCTCACATGAATGGAAGGAAATTACATATCAAGTACAGTCACACATAATGAAGTAGAATGGCTGCACAAACGGAAGTAGAAAGTCTTTCAGGATTTGGCATAAAATGTTACAGTCTCATTTTTACTAGCACATTTTACTGCTTTTAATCTGGCTATCTCAGCTTCCTCTGTATTCACATCCTTTGCACGTAATCGATACGAACACCTAGACTGAATTCTCTCCTGTAACTGACTGGAAATGTGGAACAGAAATCCTCACCTCATCAAAAGCACAAGAGGACAGAATTCTRCTCCACATTTTTCTGCTGAGAACTGGGAAAAAGCCACAAAAATAGAAACCAAGATTTTGGAAACACAAACATTTTTTATATATATACATATATATATACACATACATATATATATCCACACTGGTAAGCATATATTTTACACACTCAATTCCCTCTTTCCCCTGCCCCGTATACATGTATCTATGCATGAATCTAATACTTTTAAAATATGTGTTGCAACTTTTTTTTTACATGACTGATCATTCACTAGACTATCATACAGYTTTGGATCACTGGAGCTTTTGTTACAGAGGAAAACTTGTATTCATTTCTTCTATTTCTTGTTTTATAGAAGAGTAACCTTTAATMATTTCCATATGCCTTTTCTTTCTCCAAACAAGACTGAAATAAAGTTTGAATGCCCTCAAGTCCTAATGTCATAATGATGTATGAAGGCTTTTGAAGGATGAAATCTGGATCTGCTTTGAAAAAATCTCTCTCTTGTTTGTTGGCTTGCTGGGCAGACTCAAATGAAACCAAAACTCAAGTAATTTAAAACCTTCATATGKGCAGTTTAACTTAACATCTAGTAAAGAGGAGCTGCCTATGAAGTCATATCATAGCAGCTCCCAGGATACAAGCTGTGAAAAAGAAGTGAACAAGACACAGTACAGTGTTTGCAAAGAATATGAAAATAATTGAATTAGAGAACAGCCCTGCTGTGTACTCTCCATGGGAAGGCTGGAAAAACTTGAGATTGTGTGAAATAACATTCAAGCATTTGTATGAAAAAATGAGGAAGCTGAAAAGTACAGGGGAAGTTAGGAGTTCCCTTCTGTAAGATGTGGCACTTTCCAAGGCTCTGGGTACTTTTACCAATGCACAGAGTCAAAGGAGCTGGGATGCTGCTCACTAACTTTGGTGTGTTTCATGTAATGCTGCTTTTTCTTATTCAGCCATTTTTTATGATCTTCAGCCCACCCAATTGTTTAGCAATCCCCAACATTTGTGTGGCTTCCACAATGTTGACACTTCCTGCCTCAGAACACAAAACTTGCTTCCTTGAGGAAGAAAAGGTGGGAGCAGAATGCACCCTAAGGTGTTGCATAAACCAGATCCAAAAAAAAGCCTAAGGAAAAGAAAAGCAAAAATCTGGGAAAGAGATAGATCATACTAAGCCCAGAAAAAAACCCAACTAAACAAAATACTGCCTTGTTTTTCTAATTTGCCTCCTCCAGCTCCTGGAATGAAGTTGGTCTGGAGAAACAATTGCAAATATTACTGGCCCACAGTGCTGGGTTATTGGGTGCCAATTATACTGTGTTCATAGCTCACAAATAGCCTGTGAAAATGCAGTACTTCAGCGTGCCAGCAGTGAACAGAGGCCAAATTTCTCTCACTTGGAACATGAAATTACAAGATCACAGACGATAAATTAAAAAATAAAATGACACAGAGGTTAAAATGACAAGATCTTTATCTGTTGTTCACTCAGTTTAGGAGCTCTGCATTTCTGAAATAAATTAAAACAGAGATAAGATCACAGCAATTTTGGATGTCAGAGATAAACTGAAAGGATGTCTCAAAGTTTTGTGGTGAGAAATCAACATCAAGTCTGTGCTTTATATAGAGCGTTAAGTAAAGCAAAGTAATAGACCAAATGGTCTGTGATTTATTGGTTCCCAGGAACTACTCTGACCTTTCACTGGCAGGAGCAGGAATGCTGAGCTACACAGATCAGTATTTAGGTGCAGTCCGAATTTGTGTGTATGCTATATTATTTTACATAGAGTCTGTGGTCCAGAAGAGAGCAAACTGGCTTGGACGTATACCTTGACTCTGGAGGCAGATCCAGGAACCCGTAGAATTCCTTCTGTTTCTAAACCTGTTTCCTCAAGCTTGAGKAGCAGCTGAAAGAAGAAACAAAAAATCCAGGAAAATAGTCAGAAGTGCTTAAGAATACTCCTGACTTTCTTTTCAACCCTTGAAACTAATCTGAAAAAGATACATTGCTATGGAATCAGCTAATGAAACCCAGACAGCTCATGTAAATAAATCTGCTCAATTTGTCTCCATAGTCCTGATCCTGAACTAAGGAGCATGCAGAGCATAGAAAACTGCTAATGTAATAGGCCCCTCTGTCCTTGACTTGAGAGTTGGCACTGCTATAGAACAATTAACACATAAATGTATTAATGAAACAGCAGATACACTTAAATACAATGGTGTTTTGAAGGAAAAATAACCTCTGAGAAATGTTTAAGTGTGCCCCAAGGAGCACAATGGAAAGGTCTATAGATAACATAGGTTTTTTGGAACTGAGAACTCAGATTAGAAAATGATCCCAGGATATTTTATTTTGAAAGTTCTATGWATAGAGGACTACACTTTCCATTCCAATTGGTTATTGAAAAAAAAAAACCAAAACCTAACAACCAAACCAGGAAAGAAAACAGTTTTGGTTTAACATGAATTTGAACATTGAGAAAAAAAATAATTTCCAAACATTTAATCATACAGCTCTGAATTTCCACCACCAGATCTGCTCCTTGCCCTAACCATGATTCTTCTAATTTCCAATGTTATCTTGATAGGGCAGCAATGGAGCTAATTGCAAAGTCACGTACTGACAAAGCTGTGTCAGTCTTTCCCTAACACTTCTCTTTTTGTCAGTATTTACAGGGAAATCTGTTTCAATTTAAGTCTGTGTAAATCTGTGTCATTGCACAAGTACTTGTGCCTCCAAGATATCCACAGGGTCCTTGTATGGCCAAATGTGTCATTAAAATACCCTTGTCTTGTCATACAAACCTCAACAAGAAGGTATCACTTCCATTCTGGAAACRKCWGCTAAGTAATACCTATGGTTTGAATTAATGTGAAATTACAGCTCCTGAGATGACTCTATTCTGCCACTTCTGCACACACATAATTTTGCTTGGCTCTCTATTTTAATGAAAAAGGGAAACAGAAAGACTTTTTTTCCCAAAGTTTTCTGTGTGGAATTACATAATTACAAAAATCAAAAAGGGTCCCCACCACAGGTAAAAAACCAAAAAACGGAGCAGACTTTCTCTCCTTGTCACAAAGTTTTCAAACCACGATATTCAGTCAGACAGTTTGTAGACACCTGCCAGGTTCTAATGCCTGTCAGAAACTTCTCTTATCTGATGACTCTTTTGAGTGTCAATGCAAATGATGGAAGAGCAAATCCTAGTGACCAAGCAGGCCAARTGATACTCACTTTTTGGAAGATAAGGGGTACTTTTATTCCAGGAACCTTCTTCTGATCATTCTCCAGCAGYACGGTGAGAGGGACTCCGAAAAGACCATTCTCTTAAAAATAACAATGAATGTGAAAACAAGAAAACACAGCCATGTAAGCTGTYACAGTGTGGGYTCTTTTTCCTTGTTCTTGCCAATGTCARGATGAATGATTCACGGGAAACAAACGTTYGAGTTTGGACTTGGTGATTTATTATATCTTATCTAYTTACAGAGAATTTACAGACTCAGGAGCTGTGAGCTCTAACTAGCATGCTAGRAAAACTTGACAAAATGGCTACTACTGACGTTTTTCCAAGCTCCTTTAAGTACTATTTACCCATAACGAGATGACACCWATATTATTTATGTTTTTGATCCACTGATGACTACTAAAGGTCTGYAATGTGGACCTTTTTCACCCTATTACAGAAAACCACCTAAACCCATGAAGAAGGAAGAAGGTAAAAAAAGTCTTAGACAATGCCTTAAATCCTCCATCTTGGCTSACACACATTACTATATACTAAAATCTTAAACCCCAAGTTTTTCACCCTGTGAGACCACATGACACCATTCAAACTACACACCCACAACCCCTGCGCTATCGCTCAATTTTGGGTGCCCGTCCCAAGGCCTCAAGTCAAATGTGGTGCTTGCTTGAGGGTCAGCACCTTTTAACATRGAAAGCCTAAAATTTTCAGCTTCTGGGGTTCCAACAGTAAGCATCTTCTTTCAAAGCTGATGAACATTTAATCACAAAGGTGATTAGAAGGGGGATGCCAGACACAGTACCTCGTCCCCGCACCCTCTCCRTGCGGTTCCTCTTCAGCTCCACGCCCAGCGCGTCGTAGAAGGCCGTSAGCTCAATCAGGGAGAGGTAGCGGATCTTCTTCATGTCTTCAGGAGAGAGGTCCCCCACCTCTGTCAGTCCAAAACGGCTTTTCCGAACAATGAATCTCTGTAGCAGAGAGGAGTTGCATCTTCATTTGCTCAGATGTTACAGGAAGTGAGTTTTTGTTTTAAAAGAGAGGTGCGTATGTGATTGGAGGTCATGTTCAGGTGGATGGATAACAAGAGATGAACAGCCCTGTAGATTGGCCTGGTATGGTAACATCCCCTGAACAYAAAATTGAGCTTGCTCACCCTGTTCCCTTGCAATTTGACTGGGAAGTGGTGCTGGAGCACCCTGTATTTCAGCTGGGACAAATGAAGTATGTGCATCTTTAAAAGTTTTGCCCAGTTTCAGCAGGATGTAGTATTTTGCTCTGCTTCTGCCTTCCACAAAACATCTTTTAATGCTGTTGAAGTGGCTGACACAGTTAATCATGGATATGGTTCTATACCAACTGTRTGTAATGAATCCATACCTGCTTTGCATAATGCTATTAATTTWTGAAGTCCTACAGGGTAATTCAAACTAAAGATCTGATTAAGAGCCCAGAAGCAAAAYTGCTTAGTCCAGCAGCCAACATGCCAACCTAGTGGTACTTTTTTATTACTCAAGAAAGCTTAGAAACAGGACTCCCAGCAGYAAACAAATAATTTATTCAAGTAGACTTGAACTAAACTATACTGAGTAATTTGGGGGCATGTGAAGATGTCTACATATTTTAGAAACTGCAGTGTCATGGACCAGAGCCAGGAATGTCACGTCATGACTGATGAATTTGTACAAATGTCAAAAAGAACAAACACYCATCAGTTTCTGGCATAATTGTTAGACATAATAAAGAAGTCACAGTAAAAAACATGCTTTTCAAAGAACTGTGGATATTTGGTATTGTATGTTTTGTTTTTTTTCTAATTTACTGTAATTTAAACCAGCCAGAGGCCCAAATAACCAGTATTACAAATAATCTTCTTCCTTTAGGGAACTGAGTGGAAACCTACGCTCYAGTAATGTTTTGCTTCTGGAGATTTCAGCTCAGTCCTTCATTTTTTTAAACAAATTCGGACTCAAAAGGTTTAACCCATCTTTAAATTAAACCAGTCAAACTGATTAAGAAAAAGATAAACAAAGAAAAACCCTAAACCAAACCAAATCAAAACAAAAATTAAGCTTACACTAGATTTCAAACGGAAGAGACTACAAAGGATACCTAGATCATGTAGTTTAGGACTGCATAAACTGCATATGATCTTTCAAGAGGGGTTAACAATAACTGGGGAAGAAAGAGTGTAGGGAATGGAATAACTTATTTACATGGTGCCTGGGGCATTTTCAGTCCAGAATATTTTCACCTTAGAATGCAGCAATTCCACTGTTACCCTTATTCTGAGAGTTAAGGTAACAAAAGTTGCATTGGGGATAGCCTTCTCAAGACACATAAAATACTAAAGAATATCTACACCTTTTGRTTCCAGTGATGCAAAAAGTGCAAAAGTAGTCAAAATGCAAAAAATCACCTTGAAAAAAAGAAAAAAACCCCAGACTTTATACACACATTTTCTGGGGCAAAAGAAAAAAAAAATCCGAGTACTGCAAAACTGATTAAAAAGGGTACTACAAAGATTTTCCACAGTGGCTGTTTGACTCCTAGGGTCACTATGATGTGATCCCGTGGTTAATACAAAGTTTGGGGCTGGCTGCCTTTCTCTGTCTTGTGTCACAATTTTCCAGTGGTTTTTGTTACAGTGGTGCAATATGCAGGTTTGAAGGAGGCTGGGCTACCCTGAAATTAGATTACTAATGTTTTGGCAAAGAATCGTGTCTGATATTTTGTGATGTTGTTTCTTTGCGGAATTGTGCAGTGTACTCAGACTTGTAGTTCTGTMGTACCTTCAACTAAGTCACGTGGATCATGGTCCCACATTGGAGAAATCACATGTACTTTGGGGAAATCCCTGTGCTTCTGGGGATGTTGACTCTTCCAGGAGTCAGGGGACTCCCTGCAGCTSGGGACATGCTATTTTATGATATATAATATCTCTTTGTGCAGTTCTGTGCACACCATCAGTGAAGTTGTCTATGTTGTCAGACCTGCTCTGGAAAAGTGTGATGTTGCACAGCCTCCAGTGTAGTCCCATTGTCCCACCATGGGGAAGGAGGGACAGCCCTGAATGTAGCTGACTGGTTGCTCAGTGTAACAGAGAGAGAGAGAGGTGATTTTTCTGCTAAGGCCCATTAAGGTCTGAGTCATTATGGGAAAAAACCAAATACCACGAGCGGCAGATGAAGTAAGGGAAAGGCCAACATCAACAGCTATGATTGTTGACTTTATTCAGAAATGCTCTGCCGTGTCCTGGCATGTTTCTCTTGAGGTCATCTGAGCTGACAAAATTATGTCCTGCATGCAGAGCAGTTCAATTCTAGCACAATACTAGCATCTTCTAAAGTGAACCAATTATGAATCCACAGATCCAAGATATTCAATATGGCATCTTCTCTTCCCTCTTTGTCATCAGTTTTCCTGTTCTGTCAACTGAGAATTGTCTGYGCTGTTGCACAGAACAATTTGTGAGTGTGCATGTATTGTAGTAAAGGCCAAAATCCTGGTGAGTGCAGAGATACCCTTACTCTCCACAGGACATCAAGCTATCCCCAAAAAGAAGCAAACCAAACAACAAAAGACACAAAAAAAGCACAGGGATTTCACATAAGTTATGTAATCTACTTGGTGTCTATCATTCAACATAGAAGCTTACTTCTGCACCTCACCTTCTTCTTGGTGGAATCTGAGATGGACAACTGACTAATTCTCAGATCATTCCATGTCTGTGTGGATTGTAACAGTTACAGACTAGTCTGGGACCTCAGGACATCATAACATTCAGGAAATTTTTCCAAATACTTTACAGCTATTTCATACATGTCACTAAAGAGGTGGTATTTGAAGCACTAAATTAATGYTCCAGTTTTCAGTGATGGAAGTTGTGAGGGCTGAAGTAAGTAGAAAATTGACTTCCATGATTTCATGAAATAACTCCAGATAATGACACAATTGTTCAGTGTATGTCTGGCTGGATGATACGGCAAACTTTTCTTGAACAGTTCATGTAGTATCTCCTATACTATGACAGCACTCAATACTGACTGGAAACAGCCAGTACTGCTGCAGGACTAAGGTTTGCTTCCTTCCCTTCATCTGCAGAGCAATTTTAAATCCATATGTTAACAAAGGCAGATAATCTGTGGGGGGAAAAAGTAGGAAAGCAGACCAGTAATGAAAATGATTGTTAGTTTTAATGCCAATAAGCAGTTTTTATTTCTGTGTGAAACAATTATGGATGATCTGAGGACTGAGTTACACATATTCATCAGGGTGCRCATGTTCATGACAGGTACAAGTAARAACCTGGCTYGGAAATCCATATTMACTTTGGGAATCAATCACAGGCAGTAGGCAGGCACACTGAGAAGCCCCTACAAAGCACACACTGCAAAGGCCAGATCAGGTATCTTAACAGACTCCAATGTGCTGGGGATATAAAGCAGGAAATTGCTCTGCTAAAGAAAACAATCGAGGAAATATACAGAGAAGAAACTTACTGGCAAARCTGAGTCTTCCTTTTTGAACCTCTGGTTTTTCGGCCACTCTTGGGTTTTTGGAAGGACTGTAATGGATTCTGAGAAAGAGACATCATAGGAGAGCTCTTCCGTTATGGATTGGCTGCCTTTATCTATTCCACAGTCTAGACAGCTCTTAGCTGAAAATAAGGGAAATTATATATGAACGATGAACTGCATTKAGTACAGGGACATTAAAAAATTGAACCAAGATGACAAAATTCYTGAGAAAGTAATAAAGGAAGTGCTTCAAAGAGGAATTTCAGTGCAAACCACAGCATGTTCCTGTTTTGTCTTGAGGAAATAACCCCTTAGAAATAAAATCCCTATTTWCATTTTAGATTATTTAATGTGTTGCTTTTTGTGAGAAAGATAKTTAAGCTGGAACTTCCTGTTTATCAGGAATTACCAAGTTTTTTTACTCCATCCTTGTCTTCCCAGGCCAGCAAACTGTGGTGGCACTTGTGAAATGAACAATTAAAAATAAAATGTCTTGACAGAAAAATGCTGTTGACACAGTTTCTCAGGTTACTGATGACTTATTGCCAATCACAAGACACTGTGCATATATTTTATGTGGTCACATTCACATATTTCTCATTGTTGATAATTTAGGTGTATAACACCATAACAGGCAAAATGTGCAATATTCCAGTTTTAAAAAACACTATATCTTTGGCATTTCCAGTAGATATTGTGAAATGACTTACTGCTCTTCTCTAAAAATTTATTCACCTCCTTAAATTACTGGTTGTCAGAGGAAAATTTTTGAAATAAGTACAATCAAGTGCAGAAATATGTTATTGTCATGGAGGCCAAAGTGTGATAACATAAATGAGTTTCAGGGTTGCCAGCTTTCCAGATGGATCTCTAGTATCTCAGGTCAATTTTTAGTTTTTCTATAAGGTTCAGCTYCTAAACCCAGCTGGGATGGAATCATAAATTTAATAGAAAGGCAAGTAAAATTTCAGCCCCCAGGACTGCAGAGAAGAATTTACTAACATGACACAAGGGTATTCAAAAGCCATGGCAATCAGAAAGTGAATTAAAAAGCATCACATGTCTTATAAACTTGTGCATGCCCCATGTTCTCTGAATCATTGCATTTACAGTTACAGGGACTTTTTTGCAACACCACTTATTTTACAAGTCTGATGTGAAAAAATTAAGTGTGTTATTAAGTGGCTTCTGGTTTCTGAACTGTGGCTTTAGTTGTTTTCCAGTGTCCAAGCCATTTAAGATGTTTTTCACCTCTCTTCCCACCCCTGGACTTGGAATCAGACTGCTCATGGTACCCCTGGGCATTTGGTTCCCCATCTGTTTCGGCAAAACTTCTTGCAGAGCAGAAGTATCAGCAGAGCAGCTTTTGCCACCAAGGAAAATGTCTGTGGCACTGTACCCAGAGGTAAATATCCAAGGGACTAGTTTAGAAATTTGGGTATTAATATCCCTTTAGTTAAGCCCTGAACAGTGGTGATGGGAAGAGCTTTCAAACTAAGAGATGGACATGGTCGTGGAAGGTTGCTCATGGATCAACCATGGTTGCTCCAGATCTCAAGGATCCAGACACTGAACAGAGAAGAGCTATTACTTTTATTAGCACTGCCAATCCCTGTCAGGGCAAAACATTTAAGGGACAGTACCATTCATAGACCARAATAACAGGGCAGAACTAGGAAAATTATAAATTTTTAATACTMCAATTTCTGCAGTACTGGAGAAGAAATGTGGAGGAAATATGGCTCTTTGATTTGCAACAAGAAAATACACTGATTACGTATTTTGGAGAAATTCTGCATATTGTTTACAGATTATTTTTAAATTCCCAGCCTTGCAATGATCAGCATTTTTCAGATGCTGATGCCTCAAAGGCAGCAGTCTATGTCTTTGAAACATTGGTCTTTCATGGGAAACTTTGGTTCCTGCACGACAATAAGCTGACAATGATTTTAAAGAAATATACCCAGCACTGCCCCAACAAGAAAGAGGGGACTAACCTCTGAACCACAAAAGGGTCTTTCTGTCTGTCATTTTACTAAGAGGAAGTGAACACTGGTTACATGTTGTCATACTCACAGCTAACTGATTTCCAAACTGGCTTCTGCCCAGGAAGCTGGATACCATTAGAAGATACTGGTGACACTGGAACTGTCTCAAATGTGGGCTGAYAGGCAAGGAAAAATGATCAGACTGCAGTGAAGGCAAAAGTCTACAGACAGAAACTGYTACAGTTCAAGCAATGGTGAATCATTCTCAGCTTACACTCTCTTGACAAGATTAAACAACCTGTTGTGATTCTTCAGAGTATATTTTTCATAGCCAAGCCTGAGAATMAATCTTCCCCAGACTGCACAGATTTAGACCATGTGGAGGTCAGTAATACTGCAGTTTGCTGTACCTAATGAGTCCTGTCTTATAAAATGACTCAAATTAGCTAAGTAAATTGCTGTACAGAATTAGACTAACCAAAAGRTCCTCCTCAAATTGTAATTCATCCTGACTTTAATAATTTTGGCCACAAATCTTTCTGAAGACTCTGGCACACATTGAGTACCTGCTACTCCCAGGAACCTGTCAGAAATCAGTCTGTCTGCTACCTCTTGGGATGTGGGCACCAGAAAGTTATTAAAGGATTGATGTCCTCCCATAGGTTATACACTAATACTTTTATCAGTGAATTGCAAAAAAAAACAAACAAAAAATTTGAGGGAACAAAGAAACATTTTCCATAGTCTAATTAATTTACTTTCACTCCAGAAGTCTTTCTGCACTTCACAAAAGTATCTTGGCAGCCCAAGGGGTGACTTTCAAGCAGTGTCACCTCTTCTTAGCAGTGGAATTTTAGCCTTGTCCTCAGCAGTTTTGTGACTCATAATGACAAATCTGAGCATTTGTGTTCCATGAGCTCTAGCAGCTCCACTATTTGTTCTTAAGTTAAAAGAAAAAAAAAGCCCAAACAAAAACAAGATCAGGAATTTAAAAAGTGCTCTGAAGGTTACAAAGTGAAAATAACTGCAATGTTCCAAACCTGTGGTACATTTTTTTCTGCTTTTATTTGCATACTTATGGGAACCCCTGAAGCCCCCAACCTTTCTCAAACCYGCTGTCTCACACACCCTGAGCCTCWTGGMACAGACCCAGTTTTCCAGCTGAACCTGCAARCTGTAGGCCCCCATAAGCCCTCAGTACCAGCTCTTTTATTTGCTCTTTAAATTGCTAAGTTGGCTGTTTATCAACAAGTAGCAAAGCCTCAGGGCAGAAATTCTGTTTTCCCCAGTTGTAGTCAATGTGTGGGAGAAGCTCTCAGGCTGTTAAAAAATGTCAGATATTTAAAGGACAGGCAGCTCTTCCAATTGGAAGCCTGAAGTAACATTGCAGTTGTTTTATTCAATCTTATCCTCTGAGCTATTTGGGTAACAAAGTCAAATGTAACATGAATAAAATTTCTCCTGACAGGGTCCATTCAATGGCTTGTGAACTTGATAACAAACAGGATCTGAGTCTCATGGACTTCCTTTGCCAGAAGACTGTAAGGGCCATTGATTTTTTAAAAAAGAGAACTGGATACTTTTATGATAAAATCCCACAACATTTACACAAAAAGCTTCAGGACATAGAAAAACACTATAAATTTCAGGAGGGAGTACAGAAGTGGAGAGGATGGCTAAATTTGCCTCAGCAATTTGGGAAAATCAACCATAAAAGTAGTTACACATCTGCTTAAGATCCAGATGGAGAAATTAAAGGTAAATATTAGGAACTGGTTCATCTACTTCCAGTGCTCAAAATGTCTGACCCTGTGAACAATATTCAGAATAGATTTACAGTCAGTCAAGTCTATTAAGAAAAAAACCCAMTTCTAGCCTTGTTACATGGGTGAAATGAGTCGTGAAGCACCTGCAGTAACCTGGTTCYGATAAGCAGGGCAGAGCTGGCAGACACAGATATGGAAGATGGAGTGGCCTGCACACCTCTGCCTGGCACCCAGCAGGGCTGGCAGCAGGCAGCCCTGGCCTGGGGAAGTGAATAATGTGAACTGTGAACAATAACTGGGCTGCCTGAAAATGTCATATTCTCAGTCCCATTTCCCAGCCTCCACAGTGAGAGTGCATAATGAAACCAAATCTGTGCCTCTTTTGTGAAAAGAGACCACCACCCCACCCCCTTTACTTTTTTTAATGTTAGGAAGACTGGGAATAAAACCTTTTTAATGCATGAATTTAAAGATCCAGATTATTTCTGCAGTATAAAAGAAAATAAAGAACTTATGAAGACCTTCTCTCAATGAATGTGAAAGACCAAGAGTCAGACTCTGTCCTTAAATAAACTGGGACAGCTTTATTCATTTGCCTGGGGATCCAGCAAAGGTGAGGCTTCCCATATTCCTGCTTTCTGACTGAAAGTGATTAATTAGACACAATAAAATTGAGCCCACTGTTTACTGCCACAACATACACAGGAATTTCTAATGGGAAGATGAAATCAGAAGAGCAAAGAGAGGATGGAGATGAGGTAGATAGACAGTTCTTTAGTAGCTACTCTCATTGTGAAGATGTAAAACCAAATAATTGTAGAACCAAAGAGATCAAATTTTATTTCAGCCCTGCAGCAAAAGGAAATAAAGGCAAAGGAGGATAACCTTATAGCTCTGGCCAGGATACAATTGCCCATGCTTTGAATAGAATCATATTTCCAAGCACTGCAATCACAAATACCTTYTCATGCAAATAGCTCTGGGTTAGTTAGTGATTCTCCTTTAACTAGGACATGATTTTGTCATGCATTGCTGAAGTAAAATGCTTGTAAAAAYTTTTCAGGGTTTTTAGTTAATTGCAAGGTACAGGGTTGGGCTGCTAATGAGCACAGTGCTTCATTTCCTCTCTCCAATAACAGAATCAATGTACGTGTGTCCCCCATTTGTATTCTGCTGTTGATTTTTCTAAGCTCTGAGCAGAGCCGRTAGCTTCTGATGGAAGCAGCAGGGTACCAGCTGTAAGGAAAATCAGGCCACTGTGATTAATAAACCATCCAATTTAAAACTCAGTAGTCTGGCTGTCACCTGAGTGTGCTGGCTGTGGACCTGTCTGAGGCAGAGCAAARGCACCTCAGCTGGGACAGGCTGCTCTATTGCCAAGGCATGGCTCTYGTAAGGGTGATGTGCCACAGGGATAGCATTTTGTCCCTAGGAATCACAGCACCTTTCCAGAGCAGGCAACAGGAAAAAACCCACAAAAAAACCGCAAAAAACAAAGCTACCTAACAAGAAGAGGAATAGCTGCATTTCCTTTTATTTCAGTCCATTTTGTCTGTTGAGGGGACACTCCTGCCATGAGGGCATGGACCTCAAGGCAGGATGGCTGGAAAAGCACCCTTTGCTCTGTGTTGATCCATGCAGAGCCTGGCCGCTAGGCAGTAGCAGCAGAACATCTAGCAGGCAGGGCTTTTTCAGAACAGAGAGAAAAAAACTAGGGCAAATATTATCTTTTTCTTTCTCCACTCCAGATGACAACTAATTTATGCCTCTTTAGTGGTTCCCTAAATCTCATCTCAGGTGACCCTAGTGAGCTAATCACCTTTTCTCTCATCATTAGCCAAGGAAGAGAGTAATCCATCCTGTGACCCATCCCTCTAGGCTCCTGTGATTCTTAGGTTGATGGGAAGAGGGTGTAAATCCGTTCTCCTAATGAGGAGGATTATAGAGTTATGTGAAACAATTAGAGCTGGTTTGCTATTTGCAGCACTTCTCGTTTACTTCCCCCCAACTAAAAGGCAGGATGGGAAAGCAAAGCTGCATGTCATTTCAAGCAGTCTCCTCACYAGCCTCTCTTCCCCAGCTGCGCTGAAAAGACTTGCCCCTCCCCATCCCCTGCCACTCTTTTCTTCTGGCTAGGCTGTTTTTAATGTGCTTCTCTTCCCTAAACTGATTAATCACTAAGATTTGCTGGCAGCTGTAGGGCCATGCCCAAAGAGGCAGCAAAGCTCCAGGGACTGCTGATACCCCCTTAAAAAGRCTACTTGGGAACCCCTCAGGTCAGGGACACAAGCCCTCCTGAAGTGTGTTTATCCCTGAAGGGCTGATAATTAGGACAAAGTTTCTAAATCCCATAACAAGCAGCAAGATAGGAGCACTGGTGAACAGGAAAATTAGAGTGCTGGGATCATGCATGCTTTTAGAAATACAGTGTTTCACAGTCAGTTGGAGGGAGGTGATGGTGTGCKCTGCAGTTGTGTTTGGGAATCTGGGTTTAACATCTAGGTCAGCGCCTGCAGAACTCCATATTTTTGTGGGAAGAAGAATTAGAAGACTTAATTACTTATTTGATCTTATCTTTTAGACTTTCACAATGCAGAACTAGTAATCAAACTGAATATTGGAGGAGGTAAAACACTGATCTGAAGGGCAATTGCTCCAAATTTCTTTTGCAAGTGAGAAACTATCAAGTAAGAAGGGGGAAATAAAAGCAGGTCAAAAACAAATCAGTAATATGCCCATCTGAGAGGAAATATACAATGCCTATTTGGTTGATTGAAATATATTAGCAAACTTATGCTTTTGTAAAAAAAATTAAACATCTTATGGTTTACAGATATTTGTGAGCTAATCTAATTAGAAGTATCACCAGCTTTTTAATGTTCATGCAAACATGCCTGATATCTCTCATGAAAGAAAGTCTGCCCAAGGAAAACACTGGATGCTTCTGTGGGTATTTGTGGGATATGTGCAAGAGGTACAAAAAAGAATCCAGATACATAATTTGGAAACAAACAGGTTAACTATCTGGACATTATATCTTCATAATTTTAATATAACTATGAAGCTACAATTTTGTTCTCTCTCTTTTTTTTTTTTTTTTTTTTTTTTAATAATCCAGGACATCAAGCCTTGAGGAGATGGTAGAACAAACAGGAAAGGACAAAGCAATGAAAAGCAGTTTCTTGGAGTTTTATGATGGCAAAAATTTTAATATTAATTTCAAAGGGGAGCTTGTGATCTTACTGGTCAYTCCCATTTAAGATATCATGAGAGATAAATGTAAAATCACCCACGTTGCTTTGAGCTGTGGACTAAACTCACACAGTTGACTGAGCTCACCAGAATCAAAACAAATACTGACAGGAACTGGTGCATTCAGAGCTATCCTCAGGGRAAAGTGGATGAAACCTCCAGAGGTACTGCTGATTTCTGAAGCCATGAAGCAAATGAACAGTTAATGGGTTTTCATTTGCTATGTAAGTGAAATGTAACTGCCAGTGTACAAGTTACAATCACGTTGGCAGGTGTTTAATTGCTTATGCATATTTGAACCCCAGTTGCTTCATTAGAAAAGTTTTACTTCACCACTGAGACTGCTGAGTAAATAGCAAGTGTCCCYAGAAGCCATCAAAAATTTGAATAGCTGCCAAGAGTAACTCACCAATTTCCAAAAAATAAAGGAGTAAATGTTAGTTTACTCATGTCGACATGAGGCTGCAGGAGGAAGGCTGGCAACAGATACAACTTTRCATTACAGGTTAGTTACAAAACTGTGTACCATTGTGTTTAGTTTCTTCCTTTCCTCTCAAATGTACTGTATACAGCATTAAAAGTCTGGTCTTAGGATCAGAAACTGCTAATGGCTGTCTGTGCACTGTCAGCAGGAAAGGGTTCCTGTCTGGCAGAAACTTTGGTCAGCTACTGGCAAATTGCATAAAAACTAAGATCAAAGGCATGCACAAGGATACTTACAGAAGAGTCACTGGTGCCAAAGATGTCTCGCACATCCCGGACTGTGTGCTTGTTYTTCTTCCTCAGGGTCTGAGTGTAGGTGTTGTACCTCTTCTGTACAGCAGCAGCTTGAGTTCTGGTCAGAGTGGACAGCAGGGCTTGGCCATCCTCCTCTTCAGCCCCTGAGATCAATGTGGATAARCCCACATCTTGCAGCCATTCTGCCTCCAGTTCCCCTTCTGTGGAGGAAGAGAGTGTGTTAATAAACCTGGCAAGGAARGGAGAGGGGGCTGAAGAAAAAGAGTTGGCATGATGGATTGCTACCATAGCCTTTACCTTGGGAATACTCTAATTCCAACCTTTCTTAGGCCACAAGTGCAAGTTAGTTTTGTAAACATATTGTCAACTTTCAGTTTGTCAGTGTCTGCACAAGAGAGGCTTATGAAGAGAAGAGGCATTGCATTAGCATATGCATGTGAAGAAGGCAGCAGAGTAATAAGCCTGACAAAGCAAGGTCCCTRACAATTAACCCTTAATTCAAAAGCATAAATTCCCTTAGTTACCATTTATACCATTTGTAGGATGGTATACTGGAGAAAGCCATTTGGCTGATGGAAATAAAATCAATATTCCAGTTCAAATAAATAGAAATACTGGAGGTGTGTATATAAYAGAATACTGAATTTGCACACWAATGCAATTTCAGATTCTAGAGGGTTGGCTGCTAGTCAGCTAGTGAAGAAGCCACACTGASAGAAGGGTGATGTCCATGTAGTCCAACTGCTTGTTTTGGACATGATGATTAAGAACCAAAGCTGCTCACTAAAGAACAAGGGTCAGGAAGGGGTAGGTGTCTAAAAGGTCACATAGGGAAGGAAGATGCAGAAATAGCCATTCCTGCATGCTACATATCACCCTAACTTCTAATTATTAAAGACTCGCTAGCACTGGTATCTCAGTTAGTGACTGATACCTTCTTTAATCTRTTCAATACCTGCTTCCCAACTGGTTCAATACTGCAATTGGTTCCATAGTGAGGTTAARCATTGTGGGAAGAATTGTTTTCTATCCTGGCTCTATTGGACATGGTGGAAGCTTCTGGCATCTTTTGACAGAGCCACACCTGCAGTCCCCTCACTACCAAAACCTGTCCATGTTATTGAAGACAATATAGGTTTTCAGCTTGCTACCTGAAATTAATAAGTCCTGTCATTATCTGACTGTGAGAAAGTCCCAATCTACCTTCTCTGAATTATTYAGTAATTTTAGATTTTTCTGTCATTGCTTTTTGATTTGTTTTCTTTTTAAAATAAACAGTCACAGTCTTTTAAAATCTCTCTTCACGTTGGAGATTTTGAGGTCTTTAATTTCAGTTTTGTGAGCAATCCTAGCTCAGCAGTAAGCTGCTTGACAGAAGACAGTAATTTCATTCCAGCCCTGACTGAAGAAGAGGTASTACAAATAAACATGTCAAACAGGAAATGGATTAATTTGCAGCGTGTTCTATAAAACAACTCGTCAATGCACTTATTGTTCTTTTCCCAGTGCCACTCTTAATGGCAGGTTGGTATTTCCACTCTCCCTTTATTGCCTCTTCTTGACATCAGAATGCAGGCTGATTGATGGACACCAGTTTGCTGCACTTTGGCAGTTAGATACACAAAAGAGAAAATTACAGGACTGGGCTGTGGGGACAAGCAAAAGCATCTTATGCATGTGCCTTCACTGACTTCATTGTTAACTGCCCTGCCTCTTTACAAAGCACTACAAAAATAGCTGCTTCTAAACCCCTGCTCTGTGTTAGACAGGGGTGTGACCAGCCCTGTATCCCACGAAATAGCTTGTCTTYACTCTTATCCTTTCTGTATCCACAGACAGGATGACAGACTGTTCCTTTTCCTTCTCTGTAAGCTTTGAACCACTGGTTCTTCGGCCACTTTTACTCTTCTTTCTAAAAAAGTCTCTTCTCTTTCTTGTGTGCCACTGTTGGAGCCACATCTCTCCATGTTTCAGCTTTAAATTGTATTAATTTTGGCTTTTGTCCTGATATTCTTTCCAAGAATTGAGCTTGTAATCAAACTTGCTATGAAAAATAGCAGGGCAGACATGAAATTCTGCCTGCTRTTAGTCACCCTGTGACTTGTCTTCTCTGGCTTTTCCCTTTTCCTGCTCCACACACAAACAACAGACTATGACACAACAGCAATCAGAGGAGTAAAACTATTAAAGAGAAGAAACGCATTAAAAATGCTCAAAGTTTTATGACACACTGGTATTAAATTAAGGTTAAATCCCCCACCCCCTATGTTGTTTTAGAAAACATTATTTTTATAGTGTTAGCTACTTATACAGCAGGATCTTGATACTGTGTTTGATTCTGCTCCACCTGAACACAGATAATTGAGCAGATAATTCTCTTTTTCTCATAGAGTTTGCTAGGAAAGAGGCATGTCTTGCTTTGAATCTGAGATATAACCTGAAATAGCCCACAGATATAACCTTAAATAACTCAAAGCATTCAAGCCTTGTAACAAAAATTGTAGAACAATTCTGCACAGCATGGACATCTTAAATACACTATGACTTTCTCCTCCCCTACATTTTCATCCCTTGTGTCACTTGTCATGAACTTCTGTTCTTTTTTTCACTGCATTTGCTAACATCAACAGAATAAGTGTGCTGTTGTCTGCCCTTTGCACATGATGTCTGGCAAATCACATTGAGGTTTTGACAGTCATGCCTGCCTGGCTTCTATCACCCTTTGGCCTCCTTCTTAAGGATCTTCAACTCCTTCTCTCAATGACATCTCAAAAGGGTGATGAATACTTGCTTTTATTTTGCCCTAAGGGTTTCCACATTGATTTTTAGTTTTTTGAATGTTGGCAAGGAGTATTATCCTATTAGGATCTTAACAGAACTCACTATTATTTCCAAGATTTATAATCCCAGACTGAATATATTCCTGMTATTAATAACTAGGACAAACACTGCCTGATTATGTGTGGGTGTATGCAATACATATATATATATTTAAGAAAACAATATGAAGGTAAATGAAGTGTGGAGATGAATTGCATTTTGACTTCCACTCTCATTTTTAATTCAGGGTAGAGGGGAAAAAATCAATGTGATGTAATGAGGTGTACTCAGACAAAGGGTAACGTGGGACTGCAGCAGGGTTCAGGCTGTTGAGAATATTTAGTTCAGCAGTGAATAAACTGATGGAAAAGTTTCTGGAAAATATGCTCCTGTATTGCCTTGTCCTACTCAATTATCCAGCTTGGCAGCTCACAGATTTGTGTCATTTCCCTAGCTGTGCAGACAAGTCAGGGACACCTGTTAGCTCATGCTGACAATTGCATGGATGAGGCATTGAGAGGCTCACAATCTCTTCATGGAGTCTCCAAGCTGAAGAGTATGATCAGACAGGAATTTTCCCAATAAGGAACAGAGGAGTGCCATTTGCATTTAAGCTGACTGACCAYACTCCTCACAGCAGACCAAGATTTCTGGTGAACTGGTCTTCTACTTTTGCTTCCAGGAGAGCCCAGCTGGTAACTAGTGAATGGGAGTCGTTTCCCATGGAAACAGTACATGGTTGGAGCCAGATCCCTCTGCATAGGTTACCATGACTGGTTGCATATTTGATTGCTTAATGAAGTGATACTTTCCACCATTCTTCCTGGTAGCAGAATTTATGACATCCCATYGCATGTCAAGGTAGGAAAATTACATCATCACTTGTGTTAATAATTGTATGGCAAGAACACACCATCATTTCAAAATCTACCCCTACATCAGCAGTTACCAGACCAGTGGCCAGGAGCCAGAGAAGGGTTGCAGAAGTTATGAGCAGGTCATGACCTCAGAAGAAATTTGGTTTCATTGTATAGCAACACCTGGTATTTTGTGTTACACAATATAATGCAGTCAGGACTGGGGTCCTAACTGGAAAAAGAAAAGAGAACCGCTGTTCTAGATGTTATCAAATCATCTAACACAAAGCTGCATTGCAACAAGCTGGCACATATTGCATGTTTTTCCAAATACAGTACCTAACAGGAGAGGGGAAAACATTAAGGTGTGGCAGTAATATCTTCAGGATATGTTGTATAAGTGATGAATGAATTTGGTCAAGTGGGGAGTCTGAACAATGCAGGCATCCCCACATTGAGACTTATCTCCAAACTCTCCTTAAATGACACYTTAATTGGGCAATCTCAGAGAAACAGGCAGATATCAAATTCCTGGTAGCAGAAAATGACATCTAACCAAAACATGCTTCAAGACTTTAATAATTTCTGAATCATATCCTACGAAAAGCCAGAAAATTTAAAATTCTAGCATATTAAATTAACATTTTGCTACTTCAAATATTTTGGTTTAGTCTATTTAATGCTGGAAATTTGGTTTYCACTGAGTGCCTTTCTTTTCTGAATTACACTGTATCTGTCCTCTCAAACCACAAATAAAATCAATGCAATGAAACATACTTCAGAAGTTCATTACTGGCTCCAGTGCATAAACTAGACAATTATTGCTGCTTGCCAGTGATTGTRATGTTCAGAAGTGGAGCTACAATGATCACAGACCCAGACTAGYACTTCTGCTCAGACTGAGTGACACGAGGAAGGAGATCAGGGCATGACTCTTTGGACAGGARGCAAAGCCAGGGTATGAGGAATAAATGGTGTTCATACGCTCACCATCAGCAGGTTTGAACTCCAAGAGTATTGCTTCTTCAGATCCATCTTCCCTGCTCTCCTTGATGCTCTCTACTTCACACCAGAAGTCCTCCATGGAAGTGCTGTCCATGGAGGCCTGCGAATTGGAGCGACTGAAGGCAGGAGGTACTGACTCGTTGGAAAGCATCCTGTTAATTCTTCGACAACGGGAGAGAGACTTTCTGAAAAGCAATACAAATAAAATCATCTTTCTATCATGCTAACTTGTGCCATGCAAATGGAGTAGGCAACCAGTGCTTGACCTGTGACTGTACCAGGAAGTAGGGAACAAGATTTCAGAGGCCAAGTACACARTTCTGGTGATTGTCATGGTCTCTTGCTCACAACAATTATGGCTGGACRTGTATTTTGTATCTAATAATTTATCTCTTTAATGTCCTTCAATATTTCCCATTCTGGAGGGAACTCAGGAAATGCAATTTCTATTTCTAATTCCATCTAAAGAGACACTGGAAAACTATTTTCACTTATTTTTGCTTCAGTTTCTCTATCTCTTCCTGTTTTGCTTATTGGCTGAAATGCTTCAGTGAAAACTTCTCTGGGGAAAAATAACAAGWCTTGAAATATTTTACAAACTCTTCTTCACCCAAAAAAAAAAAAATTGAACACTTGAAAGGTTTTTAATTTTGAAGAATAATTACTTTTTATTTGAAAACCTTTTTTAAAAGAGCTGGGTTTTTTCTTAAGTTAAAATGATTTTGAACAAAATTTGCCGTTGAATTAAAATAGTACATTCTGGTCAAACCGAGGTTTTGATCACAGGTTCAAAAAAATTATGATTCACCAAAAATYAAATTTCAAGTTAAGATTCAATACAGGGATTGAATTAAAACAAAGTTTGTTCCTTACTCTTTTGTTTTTGTCTTTTCCCCACTGTGAGTACTTGCAGCCGAAGAGAGTTCATTCAAAATCTCAGATAACACACACCATGAAAACTTTGCTCTTCTGCATTATTATGGCTGCAATACTGTAAACARCTTCTGTATGTGCAATTGCAGTAGATACAGTAATCAGTAGTAATAACCACAACAATATTTGTACAAAGGAGTTAGGAGGTAACACAGTTTTGGCAGAGAGCTATACCATAGGAATTAATGGAAAATTCTGACATAAGGTCTTCTGACCTTCACTTATCTGAATTAATTCAAATGCAGTTTCCCTTTCTCTTCCTTTTCTGTATGGCATGATCCTGCCAACACACCTTTGTTTAAAACCACAGGCATCACTTTTACTCCACTAAAAAAAAAGGTATTTCCTTTTCAGTGTTTCCCTCCTTATCAAAGTTTTCCTAATGGATGTATAAACAATGTATTATTTTATAAAGCTGACTGAGCATGCTTCTCCCTCATTTCTCTGCTGCCTCTGCTTCATCCTTCCCTGCCAGTGAARTGCTAGATGCTTTCCTGGGGCTTGCACAGCCTCCTCACTTTATCTGGGCAGGTCCTTCTGGGCTGGGTCTGAGCYCCAGGCTGGGCAGCTGTGGTGGAAACAACAGAGCACAACAAATCCAGCTTTGGACATGATCAGGCTTTACAAAAGGCAAAGCTCAGGCCTTTGCCTCATTCTGAACACTCATAGGTGTAATATGAATGATTCGTCTGCTAAATCAGCCCCTGTGCTTGTGGAAGCAAAGCTGGGAAGCAGTGCTTTCAAATGGGTGACAACATTGAAGCAGGAGAGAACACGCTATGGGGTGGTGGAGATGTTCTCTGRGAAGAGAAGTACTGTCTTCAGACTTCCTCTGCATTTCTCCCCTCATAAACAGTTTGTTTGCTTTAAAACACAGCTGAAATTCTTATTGTTTTAATTAGAACAAGCCACAGTCACCAAATGCAAGAGGAATTTGTGACACRAGTGTGGTTAAAATACTTTCGTTGTAGCTCTCCCTCTGGGGAGATGTGAGTTTCAGTCAGCTTTTGTTCCCAAAGCCTCACATGGCTGAGTACCTGATAAATTATAATCACTGGAATTATGCATCTGGACATGTCGGCCTCTGGGGTTTTTGTACGGATTTCACTTTCTTTTATGGACTCACCTAAGTCTCTTCCTCATGTTAGCAAGTAAGAAAAATGCAAGGATCACTGGACTTAAAYATGATGAGTTAATACTGTACCCTGAGCAGAGGTTTTAACCAACAGAAGCACAACCCCCGAGAAGARGCCAGAAAACCCCATCTCTTCAGCTGGGAGCTAGGTGGGATGGGGCTAACAGCTCCCACCAACCAACTGCTTGTTGCTGTGAAAACATGAGCTCTTTCGTTTAAAAGGTGATGGTGAACACAAATAAGGCAAAACTGCCTGGTACTCTAATGGTGTTTGGGGCCCCTGTTCACTGGACATTGTGCAAGCAGAGATGCCAAGGCCTGGTGTCTGTGCTCCTGCCACAGCTTGCCCCTCACCAGCCTCCTCTTCAGCTCGGGCCTGAGACTGTGACACTGCTGCTCTCTGAGAAATTCATGTCCCTGCTTAATATAAACCTTTGTGGAAAGTGAGTCCCTACACACGCTGTATAGCACAGCCCAGAGCTCCCGAGCCAGCAATTGCAGGAAGGAATGCTCTCACCATTCTGGAATCAAACACGAGCTGGGATGAGAAGAGGGCATCCCTGATACCATCACTGGCTCCCATCATTTAGTCATGGTCAGGGAATTTAAACACTTCCTGCCCTCCCAGTGTGAATCTTGACCACGACCTTTGTGCTCTTCAGGCGCCACATCACTGGGCTTCAACTCCATCAGCACTTCAGCTGGCTCGGACCAAGGCTTTTTATTTCACCATATTAGGAAGAAAGAGGCTTGGTGGGTCGCTGCTTTTCTCCCCACAGTGAGTYTGCTTATTTTGTATTATTACGATACCAAAAAGCTAAATGCAAAATAGACCACATAGAAAAGCAACAACTGCTGTGGCAACCAGCTCTGCCAAATATGTCTAAGGTTCCTGTGCAATTAATGTGCATTTWCAACAATATTACAAGTAAGGAACTTATTTGGAAAATCAGCTGAACAGTCTCCTGAGAACCTCATATTTGAGGCTTCTTATCTCAACTCGGATTAAATCAAGCTGTGTAAAATTCCTGTAACAAGAAAGGTTAGGCAGAGATGCTTTATCCTTATTGGTAAATATCTGATRCTTRCTTCCAGGTGGTCTGGTACAAACCTTCTCCAATTATTCTGAGTCTGCCTATTAAAAGCTCATGTGTTGGAAAGACCTCCAGCTGCTGTTTTGACCCATATACCTGTGACTTTTGTCCTGGAGGAAGTGGTCTTGCCTTTATGTGATAACGGCAGTTGTCTCCCATTTCCTCCAGCCAAMGCTGCACAAAACAGTTTCAGGAAAAAAAAATCCTACTGAGGAAGCAAAGCATATTCTTCACTGCTTTTAACTAATTCTTGAAGGACACTGTAAGAGCACTGACTCAGCAATCTGCCTGCCTGTCTCAGAAACAGCTAAAGAAGCCCAGGTTGCCTGTTACCTGGAAACTCTTGCAGCAGAAAACCTCTGCTCCTGACACCTTTTTCACCTTCAAGCACTCCTTTTTTTTGGTATTTTTTTCTCAGTGTTTGAAGAGAAGTTTAGAACAATAACAAGTTTTCACTAAGCTAATTCTGTTGTTCCTACAGAAAAGTTGTAAAGCAGTCCTGTTCAGAAGCAGCAATCACAAAGTTCATGCCAAGTTTTTTTTGTTCCCTCACACACATGGGTAGTATTGAACTAATCTGAAATGCTGATTAAATTAAACCCAGGAGGGACCTCAGATCCTGGCTTCCTCGATGGAAAAAAGTTGAGAGAGGAGTATGAACCTAAAAGCACTGAGCAAAAATTATAGCAATTCCACTGGATGAGCTGAAATGTTTTTCAGGATGGAATAAAATAAAAAAAGAAAAGCCACATAAAACACTGAAAAAGGAAAGAAAAAGGGAAAAGTATATAAGAACTAATGTTACCAAAGAACTCATCTGTTACTGGATATTCACAGGAGAAAGAGTTAAAGAGTGCCAGGAAGGAGAAATATGATATCATTTAGAAAGCTTTCTGTGGAAAGATTATTGCAGGGAAGAAGGGTATTTCTATGGGGCACTAGAAAGCTGATTCAACTGYGTGTGACTCTGGTTTTGGCCTGGTGCACATTTATAATGCTGATGAAATGCAACAGCTCAGCAGGCCTCCTGACCCTGTATTTTATCATCCATATGTACTGCAGTAGTGTGCTGTTCAGGATTTGATACCACCTATCGATTCCAGGACAGCCAAGCCAGATCCAATAAGGTATTCTTACCCCATCCTGAAAATAAAGGTTYGTGAAACCACACAAAGAGCTGGCTCAGTGACACTTAATGATTGCTTGCAGGCTCAGTAATGATAAAGCCAGGCTTGTATTTGGAGTTTAATTAAGTAATGGGTGRTAAAAAATCCATAAAACAAATGGGAGCAATAAAGCCATCCTCTAGTTAAAACCAGCACTTGATCGTTGTTTACACAGAGGGAAAGGACATCTTATTCTTGTGGGCTGTTATCCTTCATTTCATTTGGTGGGTCCTGAACCTGCTTCACCACAATTAGTCACATTTATAAGAATGGGAAAGGTGAAGGAAGCAAATTGTCCTGGTCATTGTAGGGCAAAGATCCACCTTTTCACACTGCAATCATTCTATCAGTATAACCACTTGTTCAGCTTTTCCCAAATGTAAAAAATTGGATAGTAGCTTGCATTGACAGGGAAACATTTATTCCGCTTTGCTAAGAACTGTTCTGAATTGTTAGTAGTCAGGTACCATTATACTCTTTCTTCTAAATAACATGTATACAAATTCCAGGCAAAGGAAGAGACCAGCAATGGGAAATAGTATTTTTGTGCAGAGTTCACTCTTGACACAAATCCCTCATCTTCTGGTTCCTTCCTGGTGACCTTGTTCCCGCACTGTTTGTGGTATGCTTATTTCCTTCTCCCCATGCTTCATGGCTTCTGATCACAGAGAAGGGTATATATCAGCCAATATCCCCCCAACTCCATCTACACACTTCTGTTTCTGATTATCTTGCAGATGTTAGGCAMGTTGTAGACAGTGGATGCTAAAGCTTCCTTGTGCTCTCCCGAGCATCTGGAATAGCAAATATTTAAACTATCATGCTCACTCTTGCTATCATGCTGCCCCGCTTTGTAAAAGAGTATTTGAGTGAGAAGCAGAGGAGGGGTTTATTTCATTATTAATTTTCTCATCCTCTGGCCCAGCAGAACTGCAAAAATATGTGAATCTCATCGCTCTTTGTTAACAAAGATGGGTTTGAAAATGAGATATCACCTTACTATACTGTTTAGATTTCAAAGCACAGGAATTCTCTGTTTTGCCTGTCTTTGTATCATACAAAAGATTCTTTAAAATATRTTTCTGTCAACTTTAATTTTACTCCAGATTCTGCACCTGGAGTGGGTCAACCCTGGATATATGCACAGACTGAGGAACAAAAACTGGAAAGCAGCACCAMAAAAAAGGGACCTGGGGGTCCTGTTGATGGCAAGTTGAACATGAGTCAGCAGTGCCCTGGCAGCCAGGCAAGGGAGGGGATTGTCCTGCTCTGCTCTACACTGGGGTGGCCTCACCTTGAGTGCTGGGGGCAGTGCTGGGGGCAGTGCTGGGGGCAGTGCTGGGTGCCACAATATAAGAAAGATATAAAGCTATCAGAGATCATACAAAGGATCATACAAAGGAGGTCTACAAAGTGAAGAGTCTACAGGGAAAGCTGTATGAGAAGTGACTGAGATCAATTGGTTTTTTCAGCCTGGAAAAGAGGAGACTGAAGGGAGACTTYACAGTAGYCCACAGCTTCCTCATGAGGGGAAGAGGAGGGGCAGGCACTGATCTCRTCTCTCTRGTGACCAGCAATTGGACATGAGGGAATGGCATGAAGCTGYTTTAAGTAAGGTTTGAGTTGGATAATAGGTAAAGATTTTTTCACCCAGAGGGTGGTTGGGCACTGGAACAGGCTCCCCAGAGAAGTGGTCACAACACCAGCCTGACAGAGTTCAGGAAGTGTCTGGAATGTTCTCAGGCACATGGTGTGACCCTTGGGAGCTGTCATGAGTAAGGCCAGGAGCTAGACTTTGATGATCCCTGTGGTCCCTTCTAACTCAGATGTTCTAWATGTCTATGATTTTTTGGACCAAAAGGGGTTGTCTAATGAATCTTAAGATTTAAAGAGTTAAAATAGAAAAGATTTGTAACACTTACAGGAATTAAAAGTTTTGGTAATTTAATTATACTTTCTCTGCAATTCACCAGGTAGTAACAGAAGTTAGGAGATTGAGTTGCAAGAATTTGCATGCCAGTGTTACCTGCCAACATTTAAAAATGTGTTTCACCTTGGRTTCTTCAGCTGTCTCTTACGCAACATCTTTATAAGTGGCAGGGAAGTTCCCTGCTGTAACAAAGGCCACATTGTGGCCACTCTTCAGCCAAGCATGGAGATTGCAGAAGAATCTCTCTCTGTTTGTGGGTTTCAGTGTGAGGGCTCCCACAATCAAAYCCTTTGAGCTAGGGTAGTTCAGGGAATATAGTCTCTAGGTATTGCCTGCTGGCAACAGTGACCTTTGGGGACATAACCCAGACCTCTCCTCCACACTGGCAATCACATCACTTCAGCATTGGCCTGATGCAAYAGAGACAGTGCACTACATGGCTGCAATGTGTCTGTCAAAATATGAAAGGGACTCTATTTCATCTTCTTTCTCCTAACAAAGCTATTGCTGAAGGGCAGAAGGGGTTCCCAAATGATTAACACTAACAAGAACATGTTCTGTTAACCATTTTTTTCAAGTTAATTGGAAAGAATTCTTCTTTCATTAAGAAGAAGCAGTATAAGCCTGTTCTCAATGCTGATGACTTTAAGAACATGAACAGATAATGGCAGAATATGTTACATGTMATTTTCAGTGGGTATGGGCAAGATAAGAAACATCTGGACATGACCTACAGGAGGCAAAAGCTGTTCAAACATCTTAAGCATTTCCCACATCYATTGGAACATACTGTTAGAAGTGACAAATTCTTTTGTTGTGTTGATGCTGGCCTAAGACCTATTTCTTTTATATGAACAACAAATTGACATGTCCAGGGTAGGACAAAGTTTTCCAGGAGGAAACATAGGCCTGTAGGCCATGTACTGTGGGCTTAGAAATTTTCTGTGCTTCCAGAAAATGTYTGCTCTATTGTGCCTTTACAGTACCAATGACTCGTGTCTGAGCGCTGAACCCACYGAATGTCACACTTTATCAGTCAGAGCTGATGAAAGGCTCCAGGACGGGGCTCATAGTACATGCACTGTACAATTTATCCACTTCTGTTGAGTAGATGCCTCCATAAATTCCATCTGACACTCATCCAGAGAGATCCTAGTTAGTTGAGCACCCCTTCAGATTCTCCCTGGATTTAACCTGAAAATACGTTGTGTGGCAGCTCTGGGTTTAGTACTATAACATTACCAGTCTTTGGCATGAATTACTCAGTGAAGGCACACAAATAGCATGAGGCAGAAGTGTTTTGTTCTGTAGTTTAGGGCAAGCAGTGTCTTAACTAAAATAGCAAGCAAAATGGTTAAGAGTCACATGAAGGAAAAGGAGAACAAGAAGCACAGATAYATTAAATTCTGTCTAAAAACTGGTACTGCATGAAGTGTGATGCTGTTCACTGCATGCACTCAGTCCCTCCTCAGARAGCTATCTGTATCAGTGAGGAAGACCTCACAAAAGGCAGTGGAAAAGCTGTCATGCTCTTTTGCTTCCTACTGCTCTGATGGCATCACTTCTAAGGTAACCAAGAGYCCTGTAAACACTCCCTGGGTACAGCATGGTCTCATGTCAGCTAGAGTACATCAGGCCACTGTGCATCCCTGTGTGTGCAACTACCAATACTCAAGAATTAGAAGGAGGAGGAAAGTAATGTGCAGACTGGTCCAGAATACTTTTTCACAACAAAATTGGTAAGCCTCTGCCAGCAGCTCACATTTAGCCAGATTCATTATTTATAACACAGTCCGGTACAGTTAAAACTGCAGGAAATGCACAGGTTCAAGAGCTCCAATGGGGCTCAAATCATTTACCTAGCAAATAAGCAAACCATAAAATCCATGTGAAATGTAAACTTGACAATGTTAGAAGAGTTTTGGCTCAAGAACCACAAATTAGAGTTTTTAAAGAAAAATAAGTATTAAAATATTCAGCAGACACCAATGAAGCACTGAAACATAAGGAGTCAAACTTTCTACAGCTTTCAATACATTTTCTAACATTGCCTGCATTTATGATGAAAATGTGAAAGAATATACATTTTTATTTTTATATCATTCTAGAGGAGCTATCCTTTCAACCAGCATSATTCATTAAGAAGCTCACAGTATTTGTACGACTTTCTGAAACACTTCAAAAGAAAAAAGTCAGTCATTTTGGTTGACTTAAGGTAACAGCATAAGGAACTGGACCATAGTGTCTGTTGGAAGGTATCTAATGAAACTGCATACATTGCAAATGTAAGCACTTTAAGGTCCTGGTATAAGYAATGAAGGGAGACAGATCTAGAGAGTGAACATGTAAACTAAACAGGAGCTTAAAGTCATGCAATATGTGTTTGAAGTTTTCTTTGTGCTTAAAGTGGAGTCCAGCTGTTACTTTCTTCCTTCCTATAATTAATGAATGCTTTTAAGTAAATGTCACCACTCCACCCATTACACTTTTTTCAAAGGCTTCAGGACCTAAGYAAACAAGCATTACTTGAGTTATTGGCTTTTCCTTTAGATGTTTTTAATGTATATTGAAGGCCATGGCTGAGCTACAAAATATGAATAATTAACTCTAATGTATTCATTTACATTTTCGTCATGTGTGGTATTAATGACAAAATATTTTGAACATTGGGCTTAACAGTATTCACAGGACTGGACTGAAGTAATGTAAAGCAACACACTGAACTTTTAAAGCTAAGCAAAACACTACCTTTAAAGTTATTTTCTTGAAAAAAATGCATATTTACTGAAGATACTCTTGAATTGTTTGAAAGAGTGATGAACAACTTCACATTGTCATGAAAATGCTGGATCAGATTCTCAGATTACAAYACACTGTTACAACCCTACTGGCTTAATTTATCCCTTATGTTTAAATTCAGAGTGTCCTTCTGTGTGGTACTGCTAATGTTGAAGATACTACAAATCACAAAAACTTCATGAGCAAATGTACACCATTTACATTTTTCTCAGCAGTTCTGGATTGTCTGTCTGGCAGTTCTGGACTCTCAGCTTGTATTTTCTGGGCTGTAYTGTATTTTGTGCTATACTGAATCAGTCAGAAGGAGTGAAAAATTTTCTGGAAGTTTCTGTAGCCAAATAAAAATCATGATGTGAGCTTAATTCCATGTACTCAAGTACACTGGTAAAAATTGTAAGAGTTATTTTGGAAGGTGTTCCACACCTGCTGAATAGTCTGGTTTTTTTGTTAATGATCCTGCTTAAAAAGCAGTGTAGATAAAGAATGTGCAATTAATAAAGAAATGTAGATGGATCTTGGAGAATATCTCAGAGCACTGGGTTTCTATTTTTACCTGAAGAAAAATGGCTATACATCAGCTGGAGACTGATAGAGAGTACATCAACATGGAAACTCTACAATGTCCTGAACAGTCTGTGACTTATTCTTGATGACCTGAGGCAACGTGAGGCCTCATCTCTTATTCTGTCCCCATTTCCATCCCTCTGTCTGCAGATGTCCCTGAACCCTACTTCTTCCCCTTCCCTTTCCATTTTCCAGAAATCTGTGCTGCTGGGCTGGGTGTGAGGCTCTGYAGGAGTGTGGCAAGCAGAGAAGTTGAGAAGGGCTCTCTGTGCAGAGGGGAGGTGACACCAATGCCAAAACCCACATGGCATGGGATGGGCACTGCAGCTGGTGGATGTACTCCCATATTTCTCCAATAGCATTGGACTGTAATATTTCCTTATCAGCAGAAGTCACACACCAGCCCCTACTTCTGCTCAGTTCCAAATATTTGTAAAAAGCTCAGTCAAAGCAACGAGGGCGCTTTACATTCTATAAAAATTGATGACTAAAAAATCCCCAAAATCCAGGCAATATTAACAGAAGTACATCCTCTTGGCTCTGCTGAACCAATGGACGTTTCTCTAATGTGGTGCACATTTCACCTTCAAGCTTTAAGAAGAAAATGTATCAGAATGGGTCTCTGACTTATATTTTTGTGGGGAACATTGAAGGTTGTATTTCTTGCTAATTGACTCATCTTTYTGTTAAACGTTTAGACTGTTTTGTTCACTTTAAAATTAAATTTCAGTATATTATTTGATAATCTCTCCTATTCAGGATGTCAGTGATTATACAAATATAACTATGTAAACATAAAGCTGATTTTAAATCAAAAGCTGGTAGAAGGCTCCTATTGGAGACTGGTCTAGAGAGTTTTCATTTAAAATGTAGGTAAAAAACTGTGCTGGCAAGAACCTCTTGAGCTGCCAGATGAGTCTAGTAGCATTGCCAAGTACTATGAAAGGCCATGGTGAGGTGATGGCAAATGACATTGTAAGAAATGACCAAAAAGAGCTGAAAATGAGCAGAGGATAAAATTTCATGGAGACAAACACAACAGACAGGGAACACCAAATTAGGTGCTCACAGGCCTCTAAAGAGCAGTAATTCCCAGTTAAAGAGGAAACAATGGGCCACAATATCAAATTTAGTTTGTTATATTCCCAGGTCTTCAACAGAGGAATGAAGAAGTCAACAGAAGAAAACCAGTGCCTTTTCTTATACTTTGGCTATACATTTCCAATCAGTGGAGTATAGAAATTTTTCTGTGATTTTAAAATGATTTCAAGGCTTATGTTAAAGAGATGGAAAGAGATGGAAAGAACATGTTAATGAGAGTTGTCAAGGCAACATCCTAGATCCCAAGTGGTAGTTTTCTAATTGTGTCCAAATGTTTGTACTACATGCCTGTCAAAAACATGACCTTTCTATGTAAGCAGTCAAATGAGTAAGTGGTGCTTCCAAGCCACTAGGACTCCAGTGAGAGCTGGAAGACTAAACACACTTCTTCACAATACCCATAAAAAAAGGCAAATACCAGAACAAGAAAAATCGCCTTTTAAATAGGAAAACTAATACATGATGCACAGCAGCTCTCCAGTTTCCTTCAACTACCATTTTGTTTGCTTGCTTATACGATTTTTAAGGTTTGTCTCAAATATTTCAGCCATGAGGATTCTAAGGGAAGCTAGAGCATGCCAGGTATTTCAAAGCWAGGTTTTCAAATATACTGCAGCTCCTGAAGTTATTAGCATCTGCAGAGGCTATTAATATTTACAAAATATGGTGCCTCTGTCTTTGGCGCTTCAGTGATGCGAGTAATTCTGAACACAACAAGCAGCCCTGTTGAAGTCAGCCAAATGACTCCTGTGTGCAGAGTCTGACTTTCTCAACTTTTTAAAGTATTGATACTGGCAGASTAAGATGTAGCTCTTGGAAATCTCTCAGAAAAAAAAGCTCTTGTTAAGAGGAAGACTTCAAGACTCCAAAGACATAGAGGCAGGGCTGAAGCATCTTAACATAGGCACAAAATTCCCATTCACGTTCTCCTGGGAAGAAGAAACCTTAGATAGCCCAGAGCTGCACTAGAAATTTCCTCAGCACCTTTTGCAGACACCATGTATTACAAAAAGGGATTACTCTTGGTTATTTTGACATTCACTGTTTTGTACTGGCTTTTTTTTAAGCTTTTTGGGGTTTACACCAGGTTGTGATGTGACTATGGAAAGTTTGGAGAATTGCCTCTTAAAGCTGTATTGAGTACTTCCCTGCCAGTCACAGCCCAGAGTCTAAACCCAAATATCAAACTGTCATGCAGTAGATAACAGCAGAATTAGGTAATTATCAAAACACCTCAACCACTCCCTGTAGCACTTCATTAATTATCCAGACAAGAGCTAATTTATCATATCACAACTCCAAACACATCATATAAAAATTACGGAGGCAGGTGAAATGAGATGTTCAAAATAACACAGATGTTTTGTTACAGAAGAGGGTTAAAAMTAMAAACGCTAGTTYGTGACTTCCAGCTATGGTACACTTTGACTAAAAGAACTGCTTCTGTAAGTCCTACAGAGCTTGGATGAAGTTTCTATCTGAGCTCCGCAATCCTGTACATATTCTTGGCTAGATAACCACTAAAAAAGAAATTAATATTGCTATGCAAACATAGTAAATCATGTCTGGAAGCTCACATATTMATGTCAAAGGAGTACAACCAAGCTGTTGTTGTGGCCTCTGTCATTGTGGGTTCATGCTCCTCTTCCCACACCTGCCCAGATAAGAAAGCCAGGATCCATGATAGGAGGTGAAGATTCATCAGGCATTCATCCATCTTTTAATGTCTGTGTCAGATCTTTCACTGTGCAGGCACTTTRTGAATGTTGTGAAACTGTAATGCTATCCTTCCCATAAGGACAGCAAATTACTTATCCATGCTTTTGCTATAATGCATCTTGGCTGAACCGCTGCAGCTCTCCCTCTCTCTGGCTGATTTCCAGTCATGGGCTATATTTACGTCAGTTACAATTGATTCAAAATGCTTCCACAGGATCCTGAACAGGCTAACACATCTTTGTGAGTTTAATCCAAACCAGATGAYATACGACTTTCCATTAAAACAGGGAATAATTGTGCTTGTACCTCTAGTTCTTTGGTTTGAGTCRGTAGCCCGGGTTGATGTTCAGCCTCTGCTTGGACCAGAACATTTTTTGGACTTTCAAGTGACTACAGATTATGCTTCCAAAAAGGGACTAAGGCAGGCAGTAATCTAATTCCTATTTTAAGGAAAGTTTGAAGGATTCCAGAGCACAAACCCTATGGACTTACAGGAAAGTAATTGCTCCTGCTCTCAAAGTCAGTTTTGACTTAGGGCTTTAATCACAGAAGAACTTTTGAAAATTTGCCTTCAACTCAACTGTATATTATTACACTCTTTGTCCTTGGAGTTCTTTTTTCTGTGGGCATTCATCTTGCCCAATTTTCTGGGACTTTGACCACCTAAATTCAAGCMTTATCTTTTTAATTTGGCTTTGATTAACAGCTGTTATTTATTCTTTTGCTTGGCAGGAGTTCCTGCAAGACTGCCATAGAGTGAGCCTGTTTGCATTGTATTCTACTGTTAATCTCCTTTTYCTTTATAACATACATTCACAGTATCCTAAGGGGAAGACTACTATGTATTTATAYGGATTTGTACTCACGCATAAATAAATGTATGAATACACAACAAAGATGGCAACAAAGGGAGGGAAYATTTTAGCAATCTCCTAAAAGCGATTGTGAAAAAGTCTAGATAACACATAAAATGGAATGCAGGGGATCAACATTAATCAGTTGCTTCATGAAAGCACAATTCAAAATAAGAAATGGAACAGATTTTCTTCAGAGAAGTTGAAATCATTTGGGTGGGAAAAAGATCTGTCAAATTAGGAGACTGCTGTATCTTTATGATAACTTACACACTGCTCACCACCTAAGGTTTTCCAAAATAATGCATTTGAAGAGACTTCCTAGTAAGAAGTAATTAAAAGAGTTGAAGAAAATACAATATTGCTTAGAGTTGCTACGTTAATTTTCATCAGAATTTGATCATCTTAAAACTGCAAAAGTGGAGAATTTGTAACTGTCTAGAAACATCTACATTTCTGTGCTTCACAAAGACTTTCTTAATTAGGAATCACTTTGCAATTTTCYTGTAAAGCCCTGCCTTAAAAAGCCCATACATCTAAGAGTGTCTTTTCATGGCATATACATGAACACCTTCACTGGGAACAAACAGGAGAAAACCCAGTGATGGGAGATCTTTCAGATTTCTTCCACTTACATGAAAAATGAATCACTAAATCAGGAAAAGGAGCTTGGACAATGATTTAAGCCAGTAAGCTGTATCTTCCATCCTGACAGAACACTGCTGGGACTTGTAATGACACTGTGTTTACTGAAGAAACTCTATTGGTGCTAGGAGTATAATTCTCCAGTAGAAATTTCTCAACAATCCTGCTGATTTGACTAACTTTTCCAAACAAATCAATCAAGAATCTAGGGGGCAAAAGTCAAATCTCCAGAGATATTAGCTGCCTGGATTTCTTTTCAGTGAGACTTCATATCTGACAAGGGAAGAAGAAAATAATTGCTCTTTCACCCTGATCAAAGTCAATTAAAATAGATTATGTACTCATCATCTCGACCATGGYCATCACTTTGTTGCTCTACATGGCATCTGATGCCATTTCAGACTTCCCTTTGACCCCCAGTRTAGGCCTCATGCTGCCTCTACAGAGGGAATAACAGGGTAAGAAATCCTTGAAAAWTTTTCCCCAAGGCAAAGAGTATTATTTCTGCTGATGGTCATGACCCCAGTTCATGATATTTTGCTGCAGGGAAACTTGGGAACCAGAAAGGTTGTGCTGGCCATTTCAGTATGTGAGAAAACTGTCACAGGGCAAGAACAGCTAAAAGAAACTCCTCAAGCACTCCTGATGTTTACTCTGGAGGTGCAGAGCTGTAAGCATCATGCCAGCCAGCCAGCAGGAGAGAAATCCCCTGGAATCCTTGTGCAACAGAGGAGAGAGCCTGTTCTTTAGTGTTGGGTTGATGGTGTATTGTTTCCATTAATTTAGACTACATAAACAAGCTTCCAGCTTCCTTAAAAACTATGTGGACAAGTCCTAGTTTCCAAGCCCCTTTAATGTCTCCAGTTTTCATTACTAGGTAAGCAGTTTTAGCTGCTCTTCCCCACCAGTCTTGTGCCACGCTGGATTTTTACCTGGTTACCAGTTAGAAGTTATCAGTTACTTTCAAACTGAAAGTAGCCACTAAAAAAAGAGACTGCACTATCTGCAAATCCTTGTCTGCCAAGTGTAAGGGACCAAGCCAGATTTGAACACAATTTGAAAAATGAGGATTAGGATAATGTATTTGTGAATGCAGAAGCCCTTTATCTCCTTTACCCATGTAATCTCTATGAATGCATCACTTAAATTGTCAGACCTGCCTTTCCTCCCATAGAACAAATCAYAAGTTTCTTCTTTCCTTATAGCTAGGTTTGCATAAAGCTCTTCTGTGTAAGTTAGAGTCTGCCCATGACACTGAGCTGAAATCCATGTAATTGCCACAAATATCTATATGACATCAGAAGGCATAAGTTGAAAACGGMAAATTTCTGACCTCAAATCAAATGAGAGCAAAAACAGGAAAAATTGTGAACAATCCAATTATTTGAAGTGACAGTTCTTCTCTCTCTGGAATATTATTCCAGAGGAACACATTTTATCACAGAGAAAAAGAAAATATTACARCAGAGTGTAACTTTCTAAATGCACACCTTATTAATAAAACCCTGGAAGGTATTATATTTTTATTAGATTTTTGAGGCATATTTTCATACAGCTGGAGTCAATCAAACCATGCATATGCCCCTTCTGAGGTTGCTTACTTGCACTGTGTCCAGTTGTTTTTCTACAGTGGAGCTTTTGCTTTTTTTTTTTTTTTTTTTTTTTTTTCCCCCCCCCCCCCCCCCGCTTTCCTGCCTGGTAAAGCCGGAAAATTCCACTAGTGATAATTCTGACAGCTCACTCCCCCTCCTGTTGCTCCTTGTTTAAGAAAGCAAGAGGGAGGGCACATGCTCTGAAAGGCTGAGAAATTACTGATTTAGTGAATTCTACAAAGTCTTACCTCAGAGCAGAACAGAGRCTTGGTGTTATCCTTAAAGGAGCAGAGCAGAGTCTTTCTTAAACCCAACTTCTTCATGCTCCTAGTGGCAGTGAGTCCCTCCTCTGCCTATAATCACCAAGTTGCATATTCTGGGAGCTATCTGACTGCAGCCTGTGACAGGATATTCTGCCTCTAGTCACACAAGGGCTGCGGGAACAAAGAGTGGTGGAGCTTCTGGCCCTTCTGGGAAACAAACTAACACTGCTCCATCACTATTTAAAGAGCAGATGCCTTCGGGATAAATCCTCTTAGTATGTTTTCCTGTTTGTGTCAGAACTTAAACCTTTTATCCGTTTCCTAAGAGTAGAAATAAAAAAGTAATCAGCACTAAGCTGCTCTGTAATTCAGGAGAGTCCCTGTGGGGGAACTCAGAAAGGGAAAGAGCCAGCCTATGTGTTTTCTTCTAAAGGGATAGGAGACACTGCCATTAGCATAACCCAAAAGCTCATAAATGGCCAGATGCAAATTAATGAGGAGCTCCTTCTGCATAGAGATGGCTGCTCCATCCAGAGGAAAAGCGCAGTGTGCAAAGCCAGAGAGGAAGGAGAAGAGAGCCAGAATACAGCTGTTAAGAAATCAAATATTYATGGGGAAGCCTTACTTGCTTTTTTTTACAGTAGGATGATCAGTGGGGGGGGGCAGATGAGTACTGAAAAAAGCATTCACCAGGTTTATATAGTGGCCCAGAACTGKGTTGTGGCCTCAAGATCAGTTAAGACTTGAGATTCAGAGATCGTTTTGAGCTGCTGGGGGATGAGGAAACACAGCATGCAAAATGCTCCCTGCCACAGGCAGTTAATGCTGYCAAAGGAGCCCTGAGAAATAACCCTTGAGCATGGAAAACATATGAGTTGGTCAAACTTCACTCCCTCCACCAAACCTTTGTTTATGCACTGAAATGCTTTAATGGGTCTGTCAAATTTACAGCATTCCTGTCATCATTCCTCCAGCCTGAAATACAGGAGGAAAAGCTAACTTTCTGGTTATAAGCTTTTTGATATCCTACACTTCCTCCAAAAACATGGCTAAAACCCTACAGCAGAATAAAGGAAAAAGAAAGCCTGTTATTTAATCAGAGAAAGAAAAAAAAAAAGACTGAAACAAAGGAGAGAGAAGGGAAAGGACTTCCTGAATCAGACACARATTTCCTAAGGGGAAGAAAAGAGCAAAACCAGAAGTGATTTGCTTTTACAGTTCATCTTGAAGTTAAATTTGCTCTGTGTTTTAGACTGGACTTAAACTTTCTTTCTTCTGAGAAACTTTTATGATTGCATAAATCCTTGAAAATTTTGAAAACTTCTAGTCATTTACAATTTTCTCTAGGGACTGTTTAGGGACTGTTAGGTCATGCTTTAAAGGACAAACTGCAAGGAAGAGGGAACATGGCTCAGGAATTTGGTAGTGGACTGTGGGGCTGTTCATGCTACAAATCCAGCTGATGGTGGTGTTGACCAGAAACTGCTTGGAAGCTCCTACTGCTTTGCCTGGAATTATAAAATGATGCCAGTTCATATCATCCCAACTCAATACCTCCACAGTGTTACTTTCTACAGGCATTCAAAGGCAACCTCCAGGCTGAATAGTCATGAGACTGCCCTCTCTGCTGCCTTCAAGGATGTTGTCTCTAGCTGCCCGTGGGGTAGAGAAAAATATTTTTGGGAAGAGAGATGAGGAAATGGAGGTCAGCTTACATGCAGCAAATTATAATGAGTGCATCCTCCCTCTGGCTGCTGTTGGCAATTAAAACACTCCTCATGCTTSAAGAAGGGCTGCATCCTCTCATTTCACGTTATTTGTTGAACCAGGATGTATGAGTTAGGATGCTGCTCGCCACAGACAGCAGAAAGTCACCTCCAAAGAGCAATTCAGCTCACCCATGGCTGAGAGGTCTCTTTTGCTGCCCATGAGGGACTCACCAGGGAGCTAATAAATGCTGCAAATGGATAACTGCTCACTGGGCATTAGGTACATTTAAAATTAAGGGAAGTGAGACCCTCTAGCTACAGTGTCCTACTTAACAYATTTTACCTCCAAAAATACAGTATTTTCTTTAGCTATATTTAAACAAACATTTAGGTTTAAAGTCTTGCCATAGAAGTGTGTAAATATGTCTAAACATAATTTTTTGGTCTTCCTCWTTCAGGACCAGCATAGTGGTAAGCCCTAATCATATCTGCCCTATGAAAAATAAAGAGTGGTGAACTCATATACAAAGGTGTCCCTCTGAGGGCCTGCCTGCCCTGGCATCTTAATTCATATTTGGGTTTTCTGTCTTATGGCTTGTAGAAAAGTAATTCTGAACCAATTCCATATATGGGACATAATGATGGAATATTTCACCAGATATACTGAATTCCATACATCTGATAAATACTGACACATGGTTTCAYGCTATTCTTTTTCTAAATTTAAATGTTATACCAGTCATAAACAATTAGCTGTGTAAATAACTGATTTTTTCAGGGCTTTGGCCAAACAACTAATTGAACAAAGTCTTTGTTTAAAGTTAATCTGAAACAAAGCCATTTTCTTTTCCTGTAGATCTTCAGAAGAACAATAAACATTTTGATCTCAGAGATTTGTTTKACTTTTCTGTTGAAAGTTAAATCCACATAAATTAGAAAGAAAGCAGTTAATTTAGAAAATGTTGCAATGAAAACTTTCAGCTTTTTCTGATTTTTGCCAATTTTTTCCTTGGCTCAAAACATACTCTTGTAGTTTATTCTGATCAACCCAAACTTTTTTTTTTTCCCTTAAAAAAGAAATGTTCCTTTTATTTTAGTTCCACTTCTGAATACAGTCTCCTGTTTTAACAGGTTACGGCTGCTGGGGAATAGCTTTAAGGACTTGTCTAACTGATGTCATATGGCAGGCATGAAAATAAAACTACAAGGAAGGAACTGGAATAATTATCATTGAAATAATTATTCTGCAGAAATTCAACTGGCATGATTATAACTGTGTGGAGGTTTCTTCTGAAACATGACTGCTCTTTCCAGAGTCTCTATATATTGATCTATTCCAGCTGTAGTGAGTAAAAACCAGAGGCTCTTCTCCAAGCTAGATTTTCCATTAACACTGGGATACATTAAGCACACATGCTCCAAATCTGGATTGTTTTTTGTGGTATAAAAATGGCAATATGCTAAAATTTAATAAGTGATGTATTTGAAAGCAACTATATAGATAGAAAGAAAATAGTATTTCATGGCCAAGCAGTCTAAAGTTGACATCAACTCCTTAAATGCCATGGAAGATTAAACCTTCTCTTAGGAGATCTCTGAAGATCTGTTTCTTCTGTCTGGGCTTTGGCAGAGGACTGTGAAATGTCCTACCTACATTYGTGATCGATTAAGATTTAATTGTGGTCTTACCTCTGCCTAGGAGACCATTAATTTACAGAACAGGCATTTTTCAAAAGAGGATACTTAACCTCAAGACCATTTAGGCAGTAAAACCAGTCAGGCAACRGGAGAGGGTTTACAGAGCATGATAAAAGGATTGCAAAATGTACAGCRCTGATCGGTGAAAACTGTGGAGCAGAGAAATCCTTGGAGTGCTGGTAGGAAGGGTTTAGTTTGGCAATGCCCCGTGCCTCCTGCTTGGGGCYGCTGAGCTGGGTTTCACAAGCTGAGGCGGCTTGCTTTATCTGCAGGAGTGCTCCGTGCAGGCTGTGAAGGTCACCTTGACAAATGAACTTGCCTGGCGGAAAACACCTCCTCCACTAGTAAATTAGCAGGAAGGGACTGAGCTTGTTTTGCAGGACCCATTGCGATAACCCTAAGCCGGGCCATATATACACTGGAAACAGCGTCTGGAGCGGCGTGAGGGGGGAGCTGGGTTTTGTGCTGAATTCACAAACACAGTTCTTCTCAGGTGGCTCTTTGATCTTTGGACAAACACTTTTTCCCCCCCTCAGATTCCAGTCAAATTGTCAAAGGTGACTTCTGACAATATTCTCCTATTAGATCCTCTGAGAAAACCTGGTATTGCTTCTTTTGTTAAACAGTATCACAGACAAACTGCTCTTCATCCTAATTCCAAATTACAAATTCCTAATCTCCAATGTACAGAACTGGTCCCTAAGGAAGTCACTTAGTGTCCCTTAGAACCGTATTTCTTTAAAAGCTAAACCAAGAAGGCCAAAAAATAAAAAGATSATAGTCTGGAAGAAGAGTTACTAACTGAGGAGTACATGAATAACAAACACTGCAAGTCACACAGCAAGAAGAAGAAGAAGAAGAAAATAATTGGTCGTATTGATGACATTGCTGATGCATTGTTATAAAAGCTGTAGTATTGATGATATTGCTGAAGCCATTTTYACCTGGAAAGAAGGACCTGAGCTGATTTTATGTAATGCTACCATTTTCTATATTCTCCAGTACCAATTTCTGGCAACAGCCTGACAACAGAATCATAGAACCATAGAATGTTACAATACTTTGTGTTGGAAGAGAATTTTAAGATAATTTAGTTCCAGCCCCCAACCATATTCCAACCCTTCACCATGAGTCCAACCATGCTTACACCCTGTACCAACTGCTGTCTCAAAGAGGCATTCATAGGTGTAGTTTGTACTAGTCCTCAAAATAAGTGAAACTCTGATCCTTAAAAGCAATCTTTCTGCTGATACTTCCCCATTTTGCTTCTTCTCATCCCAAACCATCTTTCAAACTTGTTTTCCTTTTACTTCTTCTGCTTGATGTTGCTCCACGTCTTTGACGCACAGGGAAATGTTAGGGGTAGGGTTCCTGCTGTCTAAAATGACTGCCTGCCTCTCTACCCCAAAACAAGAATTTTCATAACATATGATGTGGACTGAGGGTTCAAAGATTATTATAAAGAGTAGAGAAAACCCAGGATGCATGACATCAAGGGCTAAAGGATTACTGCAGCTTGAGCAAAAACAGAGGAACATTGTTTAAACCCAAACAAAGCCAAGAAATGGGTAAAAGTTCTGGCTTACTGATTGCCAAATGTAAGACATTTATTCTCCTTCCTCCCTTAGATGTTAACCAAGTATTCTGAACTAACTACAGCTAAACTGCTGTAATGTATCAAGATATTTTCATATTAACAGATGTTCTTCACAAATGTAAATTCAAAAGTAACTGCCAGATCCATATTTGGCCAGTAATTTTATTTTAAGAACTGGGGTGAGTTTCTGATGACCAATTTGCTTCTCCTTAAAAGTGCAGATTTCATTTGGACAAAATACCTTACTATTTCAYTTATTAGGTAATGTTAATTTAATCATCAGTATTACTTGAGCAGGACTCCAAATCATAAAATGTGTTCCAGTAAAAGGAATTTCAAAAATCCCTAACTAAATAGGCATCACATCTGAAAATTCTGTTGAACACAAACAGACAAAGGAAAAAAGAAGCTTTTACTTTCTGTACACAATTATGACTTTGAATATACTCAATCCATTACAAATTGCCCATTCCTGAAGTTCATTCCTTTAAACAGAAACACACATAAGTCAAAGACATATCTAATTACAATATATAAATATTAGGTTAGTCTAACATTTTGCTAATTATTTGACATGAAAGCAGAACTGGGCCTCACAGTCAGACAGAATTTGGGATGCCTGTTTTGTACAATGCAGTGAAATACAGGATAGGACAAAAAAAAACCAAACTCAACTTCTATTACCAAGTTTAAAAGAAAGAATCTATGTTACCCATTCCATCACAGACATTTCAACATAAAAAACCAAAAATATATGACATTTGACAATATCAGCATGAGATTAAAAAAAAAAAATCAGATACAGTCATATTTACCACTGCAATAGGGCATGGCCTGTAGCTGAGGCCACATATTTMTTTTCCTGACTTCAACCCAGAGACCTAGAGCCCACCATGATCTCTTGGCACACCCAGCGCAGCCAAACTCACATCAGTGCCACCTAAAGAACCAGGACCATCACTAGTACTGCAGTGATGTTCTTCCTTTAATTGTGCAGGTCTGGATGGCTGTACTGAAGAAGGTACTGAAGACTCAGGCTGGCAAAGGCACTGGAAATGGGCACGCTCCTCATAAAATGCAAATGCTTTCAAAAGCCTGAATGGGGTTCCTGCATGCTYTCAAGATCAAGGCTTTCCTCAGCACTGAGAAATCTCTGGCTTCAACAGAACYGTCCTGCAAACAGGATACACCTGAACCCATGGTTTTCATGAACACAGATAGAAGAGCATTTCAGGGCCAGCCTGAACCTGCTGTTYACAGCTTTTGTTTCCCAGTCCCTCTCACACTTGTACAAACCCAGGTGGGAAGCCCAAGGAGGACACCGGCCACATGGTAATGTCACAGCTTTTGTGGAGTCCTGCAAGATGGGTATTTGACATATTATTATTTYCTCTTGCAAATCTCTTTTGCAGCAAAACTCTTTAGCTCCCTGTTGTTCATTTAACAGCTGGTAGTGATGCTAGCACCAATGGTTTCACTGGCAGAGCTGATTTGGCATTGGCAAGACAGAAGAAAATTGTTGATTAAAACTAACAGAAAGTTCTGGATCAGAGAGACAGAAAATACRAGATATTTGATAAAAGATGGTGTTTCAAAAAGGCTTTTGTGGCAACACTGCCAAGACTGCAGTAACAGWCTCCTTTGCCAGCTGATGCAATTGCAAACAGTGCTCTTCAGATGGTCCAATGCACAAGTATTTCACAAGGCCTCATAAGAGGTGGGAAGGCAATTTGTGTCTTATAGAACAGGAGTTGGTAACTTCCTGTTGGGTTACGGCTGATGAGGAAAAGCACGTGTTGTAAAGGGGAGGCAGTGAAATCTGACAATGTCACCCACAAAGGGTAGATAGAAACACTAACTGACAAAGGTACCCTTCACTCTCTGCCCCACCAACATCTGGTTGTGGGTTTGGGTGCAAAAGACCTACCAGGAATTCTCATGAGAATACATTTCTTGATAGGGCTGCAGTGCWGTGTTCAGTATTCTGGACAAATTCCAGCATACACCCAGCTCTGTTTACAGTGATCATGAAATTTCAGTCTGCTGCTTATGCCACCTGTGCTTATGCCACCTGTGTCTGTTTCCATGTGCTGTGAAAACRTTGCTGTGTACAAGTATTATTATTCTTATTCTTCACCTGAGGTGTGAGTCAGACACAAAAACCTCCTGCTTGCTGTCGTTTGTACCAGTTACCCTGAAAATTACTGTTTACCATCAATAGCCTGCAGCCCACCTGTGCCCATGCAGAGTGCTGTGCCTCCCTAGTCATGTTCTGATTGCAGTTCAGGAAGAAAACAATMATTTTATAACCCTAAGATAGCTACATTTTAGTGATAGAATTGCTTCTTTCTCACTAGATACACTCAGAAAGTTAGGAGTATAAGAAAAGCATAGCAATAAAAACAAAAAGCCAGAGGTTTTCCCATACTCAATTACATGGCAATTTTAAAGCTGCTGTCTTGGGCCCGATGAGGCATAGTGCTGTGGTCCAGTGAAGAACGATTTCTAGTCTCAGAGGGTATGRACATATGTGGACTCAATCCAATCAATGATCCAGGACTATACTTTTGGATTTTTCAGGCCCTAGGCTAATCTTATAACTGAGGAAAAGAGGTACATATTTTCTTTATTTTTGTTTCTCGTTCTGACTGGCTGTTTAGAGAATATATCAGCTATTTGAAGACAGATGGATGTTTGCAGTGCTGGCAAAACTTTGTCGCAGTGGAAACGGAGAGTGACCACGTGGCAGGTGAGCCTAGAGAGTGGGTTTTTCCACATGGCTAAAATGCTGGGTCTGCACTTCAGCACCACAGCTCATGCACTGCAGGTGACAAACACACCCCCCACAAATGCACACCCCCCCAACAAATACACACATTCATGGATGCATAAATGGGTGTGGAGCACAGGCGAGACCACACCACAGTAAATGTGTAARCCTCAAGGATTTTTAAAGCATTAAGGATCAGCTGATAGGGGAATTACACAGCCTGACCTGAAACTAAAACCTTGCACACATTTGCCGCGGCAGCAAAAATTGTCTCTGCTTGCTTCATCATTCCCTTCTCACCATGGTTTTCAGACTAGTTACAAGTCTGCCTGAGATTTGAAAATTTACTTAGTAATTGTAATTTACAGCAGCTCTTCAGAAAGATTCACTATTATTGGAAAGAGATGGAAGTGGAGTGCACGGAGGTTGCACATCATGTTGACAGCCACATTTGGAGTTATCGACTTGAAATATTTAATGTAGTGTGTGCTGTCAGACACACCAAGAATTCTGGTTTACTAGGGATTTCTTTCATTTGATTTAACAGCTTATTGCCCCTTTGGAGTATATGCTGAGCAAGCCCAAGAATTTACTACACACTCTCCTTTCTGCTCTACAGCTGAAGTTTTTCACAGGCTGAGCAAAAGGAGGTTTGAATAACTCTAGGTAGGACCTCAGCTCAAGTGAAAATATTGTTCCTTGCAGTTTCCTCAGAGGCCAGTGGTCTATTCTGCAGTTTCCACTGTGGGAAACCAGTGGTCTAATCCTGCTTGGAACTGACTGTTCAGAAAAACAAATACGGGTGTTGGAGTGGAGTGGTGAAGGAAAAATCTCACTTAGAAGTGCCAGGACTCAAAGCTGGAAAGAGTTTTTTTTTACAAACCAGAAAAATTAAGCAAGGTCTGATTCCTTTGAGGTGCTCAGCACACTGGCCATGATCCAGTAAAGCACTTAAACATTAAGTGTGCTCTGGAGAGAGCCGTAGGGAACAGCCTGAGCACTAAGTACCCAGCAGGATCAAACTCCAAACAGGGACCAGACATAAACCAGATGGTATTATGTTAGCTTTGCAATATTAATACGTTATTTAGTTTGCATTTTAATCTCTCCCTGCCTTTTTCTCCTTTTTTTTGCTTTGCCTTTTCTATAAAACAATTCATGTGTACTAGTAGAGGAGGGCAATGCACTGAAATTGCCCCTTATCACCTTTTTGGAGTATGGAGTTAAAAGCAAGAGCTGGGAAAGCAGCCACTCCTTTTAGACTTAAATCAGCAGTGCTTGGAAAAGGACCATCAGAAATTAGGAGCTGCTGAAGGAAGGAAAATGCTGACTATCCTCTAATGAGCTCTCCAAACSTGTTGAGTGTGCTACTGCACTTGAGAGAATCAGTGCCTGCATCAGAGGCTATTTTAAWACCTTGGGGTTTTTTGGGGATGGGRCAAGGTGAGATGGCTGAGCAGAGACAATCAAAGGCAGCTTTCTGCCTGTTTATAAACTGGGTTCAAACTGAACTGAAAATGTTGCCAGGCAGTGCTCAGCACTCATGCATCCATTGAGGTCACCTGCCAGGAGGCAGCAGGAAAAAAATTTAGTTGCTTTGTTTTTTTTAAACAAGCCCATGGCTTTCCCCTTTTTCCTTTCCAACATGGTTACAACTATCTGCAGAACTTCCTCAGACTTGTGATTTGTGCAGAGGCCAGTTTTTACATGGATGTTTTTGAAACTGAGCACTGCCCGACTGGAAGCTGTGCTAGCTGGAGCCACTGTGCTGCAGGGAGGACACAGGCTCCAGCCAAGGTGGGACGTGTGCCTCTTTCTCTGCACTGCTGGCACTGCTGACTCTCAAGACAGAGCAGTCTGGGCTCAAGTCCGAGCCTCAGAGCTTGGATTAGGGCATGCCAGCTGGCTGCCAGGCAGGTTAGGGGTATTTTTGCACAGGCTGCAAGTCATCACTTTGTTGGAGCTGTGCATGTGTGTGGGTTGTGCAGTTAGAMGTAAGAGGAAATTTCTGTGATCATTTTAGCATTCARGCAACTGGAAAAGGAGCTGATGGAGGCGCCAGACCTTTGCTTTCATGATTGCATTAATCTTCCCCTGGCCTTGGAGAGAAATTGTAGATGAACTTAACATGTGTTCTCAGAGCTTTCATTCTCAAAGTTATTTGTGCTGTGGATCCTGAACTGATGAATGATAATGCCAATGAACTGGACAATATAAATCAAACTTCACTGGATAATAATGTTAGTGATGATTCCTGCTGCTGTGTTGTCATGTTGACAGCTGACCACCATGACCTGAAACTTTTGAGAAACACAGATTTTCCTATCTCAAAAGCTGGTGGTGGGAACTAGAGGAAGCAGTAATGCCCCTTTATTTTACATCCATGTATCATCCAAGAAAATTCTTTTCTTAGGGTAGTTATGGAGTTATTTTGGTCCAGGAAAAAGAGTTTCAGATGAATATAATWATAAGAGTTAAGACAAATAATGTTATTGCTACTGCTGGAAAAGGTCCTAATCGGCAACCAAGCAACATTAATTGCCATGTGAAAGTTTAGCCCATGGCAAACGTGGCATAATTCAAAGTAATTCTGTCATTAAAGAAGTAAAAGCCTACTTAAATTACTTTTTATTAGCCATGCACTAAGAGCAAGTCCCTAAATGGTTATAAAAGCTCACAGTGTAAGTGGCAGCCTGTTTTGTCATCACAACTTGGTTGTGATTCTGACCCCTAATAGTCTAAGGAAGAATGAAAGTAGTTTGGGGATAGSTGACTACCAGACAGCACCCATGAGTTTGGTGGGAATTTGACAATAACTTTTGATCAAACAAGGAACAAACTGAAACGAAGCCATTTTGCTTTTGTGAACTGCCTAGCCCTCTAGAGTGTCCTGCAGAAAATGCTCCCATAGATGCAGTTGTCACAGCTGCAGGACGTACACAAGTCTATGGGTGGGTTTTTCTTGGGTTCTCCTGCACTTTCTGTCCATAGATTTGCCAYAGAGCTGCAGTTCTGAAAACTGACAGGGAAGGTTTTCTGGCTTCATTGTAACATTCTGAGGCAATTATGTAAGCTGGGAAAACGGACAGGAGAACCCCAGAGCATGCCCTGGCGCATCCTGCGGTCAGGCTTAGATGTCATCTGGGTTTGTCCTTCAAGAGCAACTGGACAATGCAATTAATTGCCCCAGGTGCCCGTCTGTGAAAAAAAAGTACATCCCAACCATTTTGTATAGAACATTTCTACATGAAACAGAATATGACTAATAATGTGCAAATTAAGCCCAGAAAACCTTGCAGGAAACACAAGGCAAGTGCTGCTCAGAGTAAGTTTATGATAAAATTTGTGTCCAATGAAAATTAGACAACCACAGTAACTCTGAGGAGCCACAGGGTTGCTCTCATTATTTGTCTTGTCAATGGGATTAAAGCAGCCCATCCATCAAAAAAATTTTAAAGTATCTAGAAATACAGTAAATCAGAAAATACAGTAAATCATAATGTTTTCTATGGTATAGTCAGTACATGTGTCTAAGTCAAGGCTTTCCACTCAAGATATTATCTGATTGCTGTTTTCATGCAAAACAAATTAATTTCATTTTTGTTAGGCAAACATTGGATAGTATCATGAGGTCAATCACAGCTAACCAAGAAGCTTCTCTCTTATCGTAATTTCCAGGGAAGCAGGACTTTCCTATTTACATATTGTATAGGATAGCAGTCAAAACTCAAATACAGTGTAGTAAATCATTTGACTGTTGGCATTTCAAAGGTTGCATCAAAGAAATGTACAGACCTGACCTTTCAAAAAACTTCTCCCATCACATCTGCTATGAAYGTGTATTTTTTGTACGCTCTCTTTGTGAAAATGCCCAATAACGTGTGTTACTCAGTTTCTTGTTCAGACTTATGAGCAACAATTTCTACAATCCCTATTCAATATTCTACTCACAAACATTCTTTTCCACATAATCCAATCACAGAACTTTTCAACAGCTTTAATTTCAACAAGTGCATGATTAAATGAGTAATTTAAGGAAAGGACCACATCAAAACAAAACACTGAATTCAAGAATAAGCCTCATCTAAAGAATTYTGATGATCTTTCATCTACTTTCATCATGGTTTTAGTCTATCCTTCACTTTACTACTTAGTAATGGAACTGTATCTACTCAGCAAGATCTCTTCAAATGCTTTCAAATATTACCCATTTTCAAAGAATAACTAGCCAAGATTTTGTCAACAACAAAGCAAATGCAAAAAAAAATCCTCAACTACCTAGCAAGAGGCTTGTGGGATAGCCATTAAAGTAGATCTTAACTATGTTTTCTTTTTTAGTTGTGGACTTCTTATTTTGTTAAATAATTGCCACTTTACCCTTAACTTTTGATTTTTCTTTTAAGTTCCTTTAGATTCTATTAATGATTGGAAGTGTTCTTGCTTAAGGTTTGGATGTGTGCTGTATTATTTTCTTCTATCTTTACATAAGCAATACATTTTGAATATACAGATAGGATGACATAAATCTCGTCAATCAATCTTTGATCAATCTTCTTATCTTAGGCACCTAAAAATTATGTATCTATATATTTCTATTTATTTCAATTGATGTCTATAATCAGAATCAATTCAACAATTCATTTCTAGAAGATACAACATCACCTACAAAAACCAAAATACCTTCCCCATTCTTAAAATCTAAAGACTCATTCAGAAACCACAAAAGACTAACTCAGCAAAAGTCAAAAGTAATACCAAAAGCACACAGAATATTATAGGTAGAGGAAAAACATCCCACAATTAATACTTACAGAATTTCTCAAAATCTGGCAGTGTCTTTCAAGCTGCTGGCCAAAGGACAGCTSTGCATGAGGCAGAGACACAAACAGTACATCCTTTGTTACCTGCTCACAAGACTATTTGAAGTCCACTRAAAAGCAAACTTCTCTAACAAAATGACAAAATAAGATGAAGGAAAAACACATACATGATTTTGCATYAGCTCTTTTGCTTTCTGTACAGCAATTCCCATGAAGATTGCAATGTAGAATTYTTTTTCTGTCAGTATTGCTCACTTTGAGTTTTTATAGCTGCTTGGAGATCTGCATCACTGTATTTGATTTCAGCTAATCAAGCATACAAATGAACAGGAATGCAGACACACAGCACTGTAAAAAAACACAGAAGGAAGTTTTTTCAAACAAAATCCCTCTATTAGGCAGTGGTTCCAGTGATGCAATCAGAATAGGAAGGAAAGTCTGTGTTGCTTCATTGTTTTGTTTGGATTTTGGGGTCCAGTGCTAACTTGTGATAGTATTTCCATTTGTAAGTATATTTCTCTGAGAGACGTCCAAAAAAGTGACTGTGATGAATCTAAAAGGAAAAATATCCCATTGAACTTGCTAAGTTTTTCCATCATGACTGACCATTACAGAATTGCCCCACTCAAYTATCTTTCCTGTGTAGCTCAGTAGTTTTTGGCTGAGTTTATTGTTTTTCATCRAAGTCCAGTAAATGCACGAAGTGGATGCAACAGAAAAGTAATTACAGAGAAATTCARTAACTGATTCATCCCTGTGTGGAATTCAGGAGTTTCTGAATAAGATAGAATAGGATAAAGTGAATAGGATAAATGGCAAAAAAGAAGAACTGCAACAAGTATCGATGATACAGAGTCAGTTGCAGAATACTGACACAGGACATCTAGATCTTCAGAGGCAAGCCCAAAGCCTGCTGTCACCAGGAGGAGTTCTAGGTCTGACTTACAGTGTGGTGAGATGTCTATTACRTTTGTAATCCAAAGACTCAACTCTGTCTAGCCTCCACAGTTCAACAGTTAAAACAAACACGTACTCTTCTCCAAAGTGRTTTATCTGATCAGCCTATCACAGCACCTAACTCTAAACAGGATTTTCCAGGTGTCATGAACAGAGCACTGTGTTGTCTCTCTGGCTTTAGATACCATGGTTTAAGAGTGAGAAAGGGCAGAAATGTCAGCTCAAGCAAACAGAAATTTTCCTTATGTCTCCCAAACATAAAATGCACAACAGCAGTYTTGCAAAGTGAGCAAACTCTTTTCATCAAATATGAAACTGATATTGAAGATTAAGAGATTTCCTCCCCTTCTGTAAGAATATGCCACTCCTCTCACTGTATATAAGAATGTGTTTTTCATTGTTTATCCCTGAGATCTACTCATCCCTTTCAAGTGATCTTCAGGAGATGGTAAGTTTGGTCTGCTATAACCACATTATAGGGCTTCACTCATTTTATAAGCAGTTAAAAATTATACCAAAGTGGTATTAAGTTTTTAACTAAATATAGATCATAGAAAAGTACAGAAAAATAAATACCGAGCTTATTATCTTCAGCTCTACCAGTTGCTTAAGTATACTGACGTCAGTGAATGTTTTAAGACTCTGTGAAGATGGCCAAAGCCATAAATATGTGTTTTCTCTAAAGATACCAGAAAAATTCTTCCCACTATCTTGGTTTTTTTTTTTTGGTTTTTCTTGTTTTTTTTCTGGTAACTGGTGCAAACTAATGTACTTAATCTCAAAGATTAATCCCAAACTAAGTTCAAAATTTATTCAAAGTCTTCAAAGATGGCCTAYCAAACATTATCATTATGTCCAGTGAATTAATGGGATATGGCTCTTTGTGGGCTTTAGGGTAGCCCCACAGGTGTGTATCATGTCAGAATTTGGGTCATCCCTACTGTTGCACAGCCTGAGGTCCCCTTGGTTTGTATGAAATATAAAATCTATCCCAGAGATGGAAACTGGTCACCAATAGTCTCAAAGGAGGTAACTCAATCTAGCCATCCACCCCACTGATATAATTAGGAATGCACTTTGTCAGCCTTTGAGGGTTTAACTACAGCTGGCTGGGTTCAAGGCAGTCTCAGAAACCAATCTGTTCTTAGTAACACCATCTCTTTCACAAAATTACAGACATACTTGCAGTAGATATACCCAGCTGACTGCTGAATGATGTTTTTCCACCCACTTTTGCAGTGGTCRATGTCTTTTTCAGAGTAACTGAAGCACTGGATTAATGCCATGAAATGATTCAGAAACCAAAGGCTGAACTGACAGCTCAAGAATGAAGGTTATAAACCTTATTTACAGTGTTTGAATGTGGCTCAATGCAGTTTCTGAACATCATCACATTTCTGATCCAGCTGATGAAATTTAATTAGAAAGGAGATTCTAATGGATATTCAGATGCTGACTAGACTCTGTCTTGTTTAAGAAAGAGAATATTTTTTTAAGCCCTATTCTCTCAGAAAATCAGAACTCTACTCTTCAGATGGATTACCTAAGTTAAAGGGAAAAAAAATCCAACCTAATAAAAAAGTAAAATCTTTACATTTATTCATCAGAACTAGTGCTGGATCCCTGCTGTACTCTTGATTGTTCTGTTGGAGTCTACAGGGATTCAGATGATGAATACATTCATGCTGTTGTCAATACACTTTTCTAAGTGAGTATCACAAGCAGCACTTCTTTTTCATGTGCTTTTCCCTGATTTGCACAAAAGAACAATATATTCTGCTATGGTTCAAGTAGGTTGGGTAAAGCTTCCCTTCCAGGCTGCAACGTATTTGAGAAAAATGCAGTGTAACTTTATACCTGTTTATGTACCTAAACCTGAACATACCCAGCCTAACCTACTAATCAGCAGAGTGCCTGTTCAGAAAAACACATACCCCTTTTTTTTTTTCCTCTCTCCTTATCAGTCCTGAAGCATTAGTTTAAACACTTTGAATTCCAGCCTTCAAGTTTCCTACAGACATGTCAGGCTGGACACGGGCTCCCCAGGACCAGAAGCCTGCAGCTCAGGTAGTGCTGTTCTTTGGCTTGGCCCAAAACTCTGTGCTAACGTGGCCCTACAGCTCCTGGACACAGGCAGAGGGAGGTCAGATTTGTTACAGCCACCCCATGAAAGTATGCTCTGAATTCCTGTGTGCAGTCATTACGTGGTAATCTTGATATCCACTAAAGCCACAGATTTATTACCTTGCTGTCAAACCATATGATGTCAGACTGAATATCTCTGGTTTTACTTTTTTTTTTCATTGCTTTATTTGGGTCTTTTTTGCTTGTAATGCAGATTTTCAGCAGAATACAGACATCACAACTGAGCCTAAATACTGATAATATACCAATTCCAGTGTCCTGTGTCTGAGAGCAAAAAAAAATGCTGTGAAATAAAAAATCAACACACATCTTTCTTCAGAAAGTTTCATGTAAGGAGGAAAAGGTCACTTCTGAAAATTACAACTTAACTGTATCTTTTAGAATTCTTGATAGCACTACATGTTAATCCTTGAGTTAGACATCCTTGTTACCCACATGAATATCATACCCCATGTTTGAATCTGGAAAGAGAAAATGAGCCTCCAAGGACATCCTATGACAATAAACTCCATGTACAAATGGGTGATTACTTAAAACTAGTGATTCATTGTTGCATGACATCTCAGGCAATTAACTACAGATTTACTTATGTTCAGTGTAGACTGAAGCAAGCTGTTTTGGCTTGCATGATCTCACTGCATGGCTGAGTATGGCACAGTTAACTGCAGGCCAGGGTTAGCTATATCTTGTAAAACAAATTTAGTAGTTAAAAAAAGGCATAAGAGATGGGAGTCTATTAAGGATGAAATGTGTTGCAACCACACAAAATAGCTGCAGAATCAACGTCTCTCCCAAAARTATGTGGTCTGCTTCCTAAATACAAAACATGGAGGYCCTGTGTGATGAAGAAGGCTCTTCAAAAGTTGACACAGGTTCTCTTGTTTGCTTATTTTTAATTGCTAGTCTTTGTCAAAGGCAACAGATGGTTTGAAATAATATGCTTGAAGAAAATTCTAGTTAATATTTGACTTATGGGACAAGTGATTCTAATGTTTGCCATATACTCTGTGAATTGTCAATGACATGTGGGTAACCATAAACTTCATGCTCTGTCTATGGGCTTGCATATTTTCTACACACACAGGTAAACTAGAATAAATTAAGACTTCCAGAAAATTCACATTACCAGTGAAGTTAAATTCTCATGGGTTAATTGCTTTTTCTAATTGAAAGAAAGGAGGGAAGAAAGGAAACAAACACATCAGCATCAAAGGATTGCAGCAGATCATAGGGTCTTCCAGTGGAATGCATTCTCTAAGTGGAAGATGTGAGAAGAACCTTATATAAGGCAGACACTGTTGTTTCAGCAGGTGACAAAACATTCATTCCCATGTACTTAAAAGACCTCTTTGCTTGGAAAGTCCTGGCTTCGTTCTTCCCACCCTCTTTCCAAAAGTGRGCACTTGCAATTTGAAATCCTGCTTCAGCTTGAATACAAAGGCTTCCCTTTYCTCTGTTCATCAGGATAAACTCAGTTTCTGYCCCATTCCTTGCACATGTATGACAYGGCCACCATCGGGCCCGGAAATGGACAGCCGAGCCTGAAAAACATTTTCAGAGAATGCCCTAGGCCCTTGTGCTTCATGTTTCATCTGTATTTACAGCAGAGATTTTACAGTCATCTCTGATAAATCCAGACAAATATTTAGAACTCAAGTTTTCAAAATATTTGATTAACAGAGGGAAGTATTGCAAAAAGAAGACAAGCCTAGTTACCCTTATGTTTGAATTACCTAAGACTTCATACAGATGCCCTATTCTKCAAGAACATTATTTAATAAGTCAGCCTGATTTGACACAGGAGTTAGCATAAGCAGATCATGCCCTGTAAGTGAAATTATTTACAAAAAGATGTGACTTCTGATGACTTGATTCCATTTCCACTAAATTCAGAGATAAARCCTCTATGACTACACCTAAGTGTCCATTAACTCAGTCCATATGTACAAACAAGACTCATAACATACTTGATGTTTGACTTCATGATTTATTATTSATGTTTTATTAAATTAGAATAAAAAAGGGACTAATTCATGTTAGCTTGAATGCTACAACTATCCAGTTCTTGCYCTTAYTCTAAGGTTAACCTTAAAAAGGATCTGTCATTCTCATTTCTAAATTCTCTCTTGATCACTAGGTATGATAATCACTGGGGCAGAAAACAAGGTTGGATGATATTTTGTTCTGAGTTGTCATTAGCAGAGAAAGAGAAACTGATRGTGGGGAGGCTCTCCACTGCCATACCTRTATTTTGCACTGACTAACTCAGACTCTGGCTACATGCAGACTCTGCAGGAGTGTCATTAGCAAAGAACCTACTATTCCTTGAGTTAAATTCAGTCCTTTATACATTTATTATGCCCTTCCCAAGTCTGACCACTTGAAAGCTAAGGGGTTTTTATTAGCTCTAGTAAAATATGAAGACTTACAGCTCTAGAGCTTCTTCCATCTCTGGTAGGAAATTGTGAGAATAACCTGATGGCTGACATCCTGAGGTTTCAGGCACAGGTGTTTAAAAACCAGTTCCCTGGCTTTTCTCTTGCTTTACYTGTCTTTCATCTGGTAAATGATGTCAACATAGCTGGACTTTACATCTGATACTTGTTCTCCATATAGACTTGTTCTCCTCTGTCTTTCTCTCTCTGGTAGGGCCCTTCTACCCTCCACAGAAAGCCTTCTGGTCATTATCTGCTCAGAGGACCTTCTGCACCAAGAGATTTAAAAAAAGGCTTGTGTAGTCCTCAGGTGAAAATTCATTAGCAGCAACATTTAGTAGGAGAGATTTCTGTCTCTCCTTTGCCTTCTGCCTAAGCATCCAGCATATCCAGTCCATCCTAAACTGGATGATTTTACAGATCTGCAAATCCCACAGACTTACAGTAGGCGAGCATTACACATAGCATTCTGARTAAGACAACGTAACTGCCTTTAAACAAATAACCTGATAAAAGGCTCCCTGCTTCCAGCGGTTGTTCCATTCTCCTCAGAGWCTCTGACAGTGTCTGGAAAGTTAAGATATGGCAGGGGAAAAAATGAATTACMGAAATGAGGGATCCCTCACAGATCATCAATCTTTTCCTTGCATTAATTACAAGGGATGCCAACTCAAACACTTTTGCTGTTCTCTGCTGAAGCTGTCCTTCAGGGTAATAGTGCACTTTTTCAAACAACCTCTCTTTTGAACCATTTMATCTTTTGACTTCAAAATCACTACTTAAATGCCATTCCAAACCCCATGTGTTGGGTGGGACGTGAGTCCCAGCTGTAAATTTCCCCACCACAAAACAACATTTATGAGTTATTTCTTTTCTGACTCCAGATCCTTTTATTTCCACACAAGGATGCGAATCAGGTAATACACGTAGGAATGTGGTCCTTTTCCTGTCCTCCTTTGCTCCCYTCTTCTTCCCACCCCCTTTTATTCTTTTTTTGTCTCCCTGTTCTGAGTCTCTAGCACTCAAGACTTGGAAGACCAGGGTGATATGAGTCGATTTCCACTGAGAGAGAAAGTAGGAGGCAGGAAAAGGGGGCCCAAAATGCTAGGTAGGACGCTTCACTTCAGTCACCACCTTGGGATGGGACTGTGGGCACTAYTCTCTGAGCACTATTCCGGTGCTCTTTGAATGCACCCACCATGGTGGTACCTGAAGGCTGCAAAGAGCATGGTCCTCTGGCAGATGTGCTGCCAGCTGGCCTGGCTCTGCTATATTGCCTGGCCAGCTGGAGCTAAACATCGGAGCGGGCCAAATGGTGCCCCACGGTGGTTAGCTGAAATCCAGGATGTTAACTTGACTGTTTGCTGTGGATACCCCACACTATTTCAGGATGTGATTCTATATTTGTACAGCACTAACCAGATGCTTTTCACATCCTATTCTACCTAAGTACTTTTACTAGTACTCCATAGTCGTGTCTGCAGTTGCCACCTCTGCACATTTTCCACACATTTGCACAGAATTATKATGATCTCTTGTGCAAAAGTAACACTAAGGTTGTGGATTCCTGGCAGTTTGTTATATCAGTGATGATGCCAGGCTGCCAGATGCAATTTGAACTTGTCTGTGCTGGGCATGCAGGGGTCTCAGGCCCTACTCTTTTTTATGCAGGCAGCGCCAACCCTCATGTAATCAGAGATAAGTGACTTAGTTAAAAATGAATGGGGCAGCTGGCTAAATGCTCAACCAAACAAAACGATCAAAGGGACAGTGCCAGATGTTTTTCATTAGCTCTACATATGGAGGTACCAGGGAGAGCAGCAGGAGCACCAAACTAAAAAGAAACCAGAGAAGCCAACTCTAGTTTCAACCATAACATGAGGAGTTGGCTATAAATACTACATTCCTCYGTGTGGCTCCCAGAGGACGTGCTGTAAGTATTTCTAAAACCTACAGGAAAAGCGTGTCTACTATTGTCTGACTTATTTATATGCATCCTCCTGGTAAATATTTTATTAAGAATTATCATTCTTAGCATTTATAAAAATACACTTTTAAAATTTTATTTTAGAAAGCTTCTATAAGTTGTAACAAGGGTTATTTTTTCCACAAAATTTATTTTTTTCCCAGCTAGTGCCAATGCTGTTTTTTCCTAGACTTCTGATTTGTGGKATTTTCTTTACCAGGTTTAGTACATTTTAAAATTTTAAATTCATAGCTTTGGAGTCCAAGTTACTGCAAAAGGCCCAAGTCACGTCAAGATTTACTGTGGAAAAGGAGCCAGATTTTTATTTTTGTCTTCTGGGGAAGTTTATGATAAAGTGAGATAAACATCCAAAATAGTTACGATTGTTTATCCTGTATCACCAAGAAGACATTCTTGACATCACTTGTATACAACTGAGCTGGGGAGCTGCTCAATCAGCATGGACAGAAATCCAACCCAGATCACCTGGCCTTGGGGCATACAGACCTTACTTCAGTGTGATAAAATCTGCTCCTGTTGGGATAAAGCCTGAACTGTTCACAGAGCTCCTCCTGTCACAAGACACATAAAGACTCCTCCTGCAGTTGTATCCCTTCCAGGGAATTACTTCAGTACACTTTACCTCGCTTTGACATATATCTGTAGTATCTTGGGACTTGCAAGGAGGAATGAATCCTGCARAACAATCTGGTGTCATGCTTGTCCAGTGTAATGACTTGACTATCAGCTCCAAATCTGTAAGTCACAGACTTGGAGAGCAGGGATCSTGGAAGTTACCAGCAGGTAACTMAATTCACAYAGTATTTTTMAACCARTAKAGAAAATACTCCTATTCTTTTTTTKATTCTTTGGTTTAGTGATGTCTRCCTGAAAGTCACCCCACTGACAGCAGGAGGAGGGAGACATGCTGAATGCAAAGAGATTGCGAAGGCATTTCTCTGAAACAACTGGAAGTACCAGACTTTCAGCTGTCTRGGGAAGACGGTAAGAAGGGCTCTTGGCTGTGCTGATCAGTGGTGCTGACATCTACTYTGTCCTTTACTCATGTAGCAAACTCCTAGGGTCGGTAGTATATATGCTGCTCTTTGCATGATTATTGATTGAAAAGGTTACTCCAGGTATAAAAAGCTTGATGTGCACTGTAAAAGCTGCTCTAACCCCATTCTGCAGCAACAAACCCTATGAATGTAATTTTTCTTTCCCCTAATTCTTATTTCATGCACACATAAGTGACAGCCACTCACTGCAGTGAAAATGCTGTGATTTGCAGTGCAGGATGGGTTCTTTCTGGTAGATGTGCTGGTAGCAAACAGAGGAACACACTAATTATCAWACTGGAGTCAAGGAAAGCTGGAGCATGACTCACTTAGGAATGCTTTGTCTTCCCCTAATTGCATAATTACCTTAGAGAGCTCATTGGCCATTTGGCATAGAGGTCATGCCTGTTTCCTTTGAGCACAGGAATAACTCCTCCTAGCTACTCCTAACAGGATAAAAAGGGGATGTGAGGAAGACATATGGCCATGGCCCCACTTTTCCTCTATATAATCCGGGAGCAGTATTTGTGCACAACTAGAAAGTCCTTCACTCTCTGAAAAGAGGAAGCCAAAGTTGACGATTATGTGACATAAATCAGCACTTTTACCTTTGCACTGTGACAGGATCTGTACTGACAAGAGATAGTGTGATAGTCTGAGTTATTTGGTGCCTGTACCTGTGACATCTGTTTTCTAATAAACAGAATTTTAAAAGAGTGATGAGGTTGCCACAAGAACAGGAATCTTTTCCACTTTACTCATATGCTGTAGAGCTAGCCTGACTGCCAAGCAAACAAAACAGAGATCTCCCAAACACCTCATTCTCACAAGCAATAAACAGATAAAAAAAAATGATACAAGTACTATAAAATGCACATAAAAGCAGATGGCAAGCTAAGGAAAGAGAACTTAATATCCCATGAGAAAAATGGAAAATGAACTTGCTAGTTACATTAGCAGAATTAAAGGATGGTTTGTTCTGGAGAATTATCCTGGAGCTCTAGGAAACTCAGCATTGCAGTTTTCAGGGCTCACCCCAGCCCATGCACAGAACTGGTTAAATAAATCTGCAAGATGCAACAAACGAAGAAAGATAGAACTGAACTATATGGGTAACTACAGCAAAGATAYTTAAGTATCACTGTCTTTAGTCCCCCTGGGTGAACTCTGGAGGATGGATGGAATCTGTGGTCCCTTCTCTGAATCACTTTATTGATGTTATCCAACACTACATTTGGAAGTCAAACTTTCATTCCACTCCCCTCTTCATTACTTTTATAAATTCTCCATCCTTTAATGCACACTGATGCAGATTCTCCWTTCAAAGCAATTAAACCAATTTTTCTCCTGTTCTCCTTACAGCCCACCAGCTACTATCCCCTAACTTATGATGGACTTTATACCCATCATAATGGGTATAAATGGAATGGAAATACTTGCAGCTGCTGTACTTGATGCTGACCCTGATGCTGGCAGAGTGTTTCAGAAATGCACACAGTATGCCAGCCTGGTTGGCCCTGTGAGAGTTGTGCATGAATATGAACCCAAGTGGTTTGATGCATCTGTTAGTGTAACCGTTCATGTACATGGGCTCCTCTGCTGTGTGTGTCTGGATTTTCAAGAGTGTTTAAGATTACTCATTTATCTGGGGGCTCATGTTGGTTACTTAAATCTTTCCTTCTKTTTTTATCTTTTAAAAGGTGGGGAGTGGGTGCAGTTAAATGCTGGCTGAGGTTGCATTAGGTTTCACTTTTTGTGCGAAAACTCTGATTAGAAGGTTTCCAAAGGGAAAGTTTTGCAAGAGAAAACAGCTGGAAGGCACCTCCAATCCTGACTCCGGTGAGTGGAGCTATTCTAATATAAAGAGTGCATCACCTCTAAAGCAAGCAAAATGTTATGAGGAGAGGAAGGAAAATGAAGTATCTTGAATTCCCAAGCTGAGAGAGAACTGGTCAGCAGTTCATCAAATCAAAGGCTAATATCCAAGACAGATTCTCATGGATAAACATCTCAAGTACACACTGCATGACAGCTTCATGTAACTTAAGCAGCTGACTTCAGAGGAAAATCAGGTTCTGGGTCCCAACTGTTTTTGTTATCAAACAAGAAATGGGTGACACCTCTTGTTCTTTTCATGCTTTTTTGAATCATTTTCCCGAAGAATTAAGGAGTTAAAATGCCACAGTGGGGGTAGCTGCCCTAGGGATCAAGGAACACCAGACAGACTCTATAATAAAACCACTTGCATTAGGATGGCGGCAGAGGGAACTATACAGAAAATGCAGTCCAGGAAAGAGTTCTTAGAAGATGAACTAGGGATTAAGCTACAGCCTATTTTACCATTTGCTAAAACACTCAATGCATTTGCCTTCATGAGTTTTGCATTCCACAGGACTTCATGCTGGGTTAATAAAATCCCTATCTTGAACAGGCTTTGGAAACTCAGACAGCCACTGACTGCCCATGTGGCAGAATTTGGCTATTGCTGTTAGACAGCTGTGGGAAGTTGAAGACAAGAAAGGGGAGACAGCACCAAAATCTTATGGACATGCAGGCATAGAGAGAGACACATGGCTTTGCCTCATGGCAGGAGCTTCCAAAGCATGCTCCTCATCAAAATGACAGGATCTGCTTTAGTTTTTTTCTTACAGGAACTGTATTTGGCACTTCTGCTTTATGTAGGTGATATGCACGTGATTTATGTGTGTGATTTAAACCCACATGCACTGTGACCTTAAGTTTCAAGTGTGTTTTAAAACAATTAGCATATCTACAAGAAAAACAGCAAACCACATTTCTGTTGCTCACAAACTTAAAGGGAKATTCAGTTTAGTGCTCTTCCTAAGCACTAAAGGGAAAAAACTACATGCTTCTGTGTAACCCAATGCCAAACCACTGCTCTCTGTTTTGAGTAAGCAAATGCCATTCTTACTGCGTCTCAAAGCCCAGACTCCGTTTCTTTTCTCAACATGTAATTGTGTATTTTGGTACTGCTCTCAAACAGCAGTTTACCAGAACAAAGGAGCTATCTTTATGAGACAGCCAGGGAAACACACAAAGAACAGGAAGATRCAGCTAATCTAAATAATGACATTGAAAACAAAATAGCTATTTGGCTATAAATAAACAATATGAAGTAAATATCATTATTTTTATTAAGAGAAGACACAAAATTAGTGAGGACAAAGTAATCTGCTGTTTYTTTAGACTTTAGTTCTTATTTTTTCAGTCAAGCCATAATGCAAGATTTCCTACTTTCTTGAACTTTTTACAGTGTGAACTTTTATATCACTTCTTGTGGAGAAGTGCAAAACTCACATATGTATGTTTAGGAGAAAGATCGTACTTTCTAAAATAGTAAAACCGCTCAAACCGCTTGTTTTTGAACTGTGCAAGTACATACATTCGTACAAGGCAGGAAGGTAAACATACACATTAATTAAGACAATACTCAGTTTCCTGCAACAGAAAGGAATTTTCGTATTTAGACTAAGTCTTTAACGGTGCAGTCTCCCATTGTGTGTATGTGGGTGTGCAAAGCAAAACAGCAACCTCAGTTTCACAGAGAAAAGCRCAAGGATTGGTCCTGATCTGGCGAGTGAACGGAGAAGGAATTAAATAATCCTCTAAACCAAAGCCAGAATAAACTTTCTGAGCGCCAAGCTCAGCCAGTCCCGCCACCTCACTTTTTGGCAATACCGTCCTAAAAGACCTGAGCAGAAGCCTGATTCACGTGCCTTTTCTCGTAGGGATTGTCTTGTTGAGTGTCCTGGGCAGGAAACTGGTCTGATCTGTCGATTTACAAGATTTTAAATGCGCACTCGTGTTTCCCCTCTCCCAACCCGCACCCCTGGACTGAATCACTTCCCCGGCCGAGGAAAKCAATGTGCGAGAGCGAAGTGCTGGGAAGTGTCCGAGCTCTCGGGTCAGCAGAACACACGTCGCACACTGGCAAAGCATCGGGGCACGGCACCGACCCCACCCCTGAGGCTTTACCTGCTGCTGGGCGAATGGCTGGGGGGGATGTCCTGTACAAAGCTCTGCTCCATGCCCGGGATCCTGGCCGGGCTGTGCGGATGGTAGGCTGTCAGCACCACGCTGCCCGAGTCCTTCATCTCCATGGTCAGAGGCACATGTCGGCCCCGCTGCTGGCGGCAGGAGCGACCCGGCTCAGAGCGAGGGACCCCGTCACAAGCGCCAGCCCATGGCCCGGCTCGGCGGCGGCCGCTGGCCACTGCCGGCTGTCAGSAGAGCTGTGGCACCGACACACAGCTCCTCTCGCTGTCAGAGCMGCTCAATTAGCATATATTCAAAAACACCGCCCACAAAACGACCCACGGGGAAGTTACTACGTTCCTAGGAGACGAGAAACCTGAGATAATCCTGCGCGGGACACTTCCTCCCCGAACACTTCTTCCCCGAATAGTTCTCTACTTCCTTTTTTTTGTTGTTGTTGTTAATGTTGTTTCCTTTTAACAGCAAATTCGTACTCCTGTTCSTGAATTAGTTTTGTCTAAGTGAAACGCTCTGCTAGTTCTGCCGAGTGGAGAGTGCTACTCAAACACAACACGGTTTGGTGGAGCAGGGAGTCTCACAAGGGATGCAGAAATCGAGTGGGCTCTGCTCCGTTTMAATCACAGCAGGAGCTGTGATTTCCCACATGCCGGGTCATTTCTATGGCAGGGAACTGCACTTGCTGTCTCCTGAAAACACATTAAGCTTTCATTTTGCCTGATCAGGCTGTGTACATAGTTAGAAGGGCAATGGAAAATGAGTGAATTATTTTTACAACACTGTGTGTTCGTCTGGAGCAATCCTGTAAATAAATACGCACCAAGATACTTGATATTTCTTCATGATTTAACTTGATCTCTGTTTTTTAATAAGTGCTTCTAGCTCAAAAGCAGACAATCAAGAAAAATAATTAGGGYCCAATTCTGGAATAATACTCAGAGAAAACTCTGTAGGACTAAGTGAGAAAATTTGCACATCCTTTTATTTTCCTATCCCACTTCTTCAGGTTTTGTTTGTTTTGTTTTTGTTTTTTTTTTAAGAAAAAAGTTTCTGATAAATGCCAATTCCTGAAAACTGCTGTCCTGCCTATGAAATCATGTGAAGGATGTCCCTAATTTTACTCAGGTCTCTAAGTACCTTGTGAGCACAGGTATGAAAGAMCAGCCTCCGTGCACCTTTGTCACAGCTGCCAGCAGCATCCTGAGCACAGGTTCCCAACAAAGTGATTGTTGGTCTCCTCTTTTGCATCTCCTTTGAGTGAGGGTGCTCTCTTCAGCACTGCTATACAGTGCTATATTACACTGTCAGTCTCTCCAGCTGGTGAAGTAGCTCAGGTTTTGAATCATAAAATGATCTCCTCAGCTCCACGTTCCCTCTGGGCTGGGTATCCTGCCTGCAGGGACACAGTGGTTTCGGTCAAACACCGTGCTGCGACTCATGTAGGCAGTGCCCAAGTTAATTTTAAATCAGCCAGCATAGGACGCTGATAAAGGYACACTTGGCAGCACTTCTTGCCAGACTCACCCAGGAAGCATAAATATTTGAATGTACAGAGCCTCTAAGGCTGCTCTTGCTATGCTGTTAAGATATCCTGGATYAAATATTTTAAGGCCAGGTTGCCCAGGATAAAATCACGGCTGCTTACACAGCAGCACAGAGGCCTTCTGGAAGCCTCTGTGCAGCCACATACAGATGATGGAAATGAAGGAGAAGGCTCTGAGCTCTCTCTGGAAGCACCACTTACTGYCATGGTGCCACCTGTGATGGCTGGGGTGACCAGTGTTCGGTGATTACTGGGGTATTCAGTCCTATCCTGGTTTGACATTTTCCTTCCTGGACCAGAAGGTGAGAAATCCCCTTCTCTKATGAGGGGGAGTAGTAAATTGTTAGTAGAAACTTATATTTGACACAACTGCAAATAGGTATTTTGAATATTAATCAGCCAAAATCAAACAGGATCTGAGAGCTAAAAATTGATAAATATATGTTTTAAAATATTTGCTAACACCCTTTAAGGACATTCTTCACAATTTACTTCAAGAAATTAAACACCTTAAAAAGCACGCATAGTGGAAGGAACCAAACACTGTCAAAAAGGGAGTGGGTGTCCTTTAGATCAGCGTGCTGACAAAATACTGGCTTAACTCCAGGAAAGCCTTTTTTCTCTCCTTTCTATCATAACACTAGTCTTTTTGCAGTACCATCAACCAAAAAGTGATGATTATGTGCTTTAAGCTATGTGCAGATAAAGCCCGCAGTAGAAATGCAATATATTTTTAGTATTATTTTTATTTTCTCTTTCCATAATAAAAACCGTCAAACACCAAAATTACTTAGAAAATGTACAGATACCATCTCAATAGAAAAATACATATAAATAAAGGAGGCCCACACTTRTTAAATGGGATTTTCTCTCTAAGAGAAATAAACATGGAAGATTTTCTTTGGAGATTTATAAAGTGCTGGTGCACAAACTGGAGGCTTGTATGGAAATGGCAGACTATTTGGCACAAGTACAAACAGATGTTTAGAAAACTGACCAGCCAAAAGATATATGTCAAACCAAGAGCTAAAGATGTTTATATGCCTAATGGCTCTTGGGGTTAGACATCTATATATCATTGAAACCCCAAAAATATGCTGAATCAACTAGACACGCACATCAGCCTTTAAACAGAGTTTTAGCTGRGCTAGTGATACAGCCATAAGAAAAGTGTACGAGACAACATGAGCTGGACTCCTCTTCAGTTCTATCTGTGCAATTCTGTTCTAAATGGAGAAGTTATTTTCCTGGTTTATGAAGAAGCAAGTAGGAAAGTATTTTAATCCAACCTGTTTGTGTTTCTGCAAGATTCCCTTGAATACTAGATTGTAAAATACTCAAGACTGTGGCTGTTCTAATTATTTTTTCAGATAGTTAATAGCTTCCTAGACCTTTYAAATACTATGGAAATGCCATTTTAGTGAGAAAAAAATATTGTGAGGRTACTTTTGGTGGGAAGCAGTAAAGTRAAGGTACAGCAAGAGAAAAGTCTGTGGGGAGTCATGATCCCATGACCTGCTGTCTTKGGTTTTGTAGGCAAGGGGCTTGTGCTTTCAAATTTTGTGTTGTGCTTGTAACAAGAGGAGTGCTTTGCACTTTGACACATTTGGCAAAATAATTAATAAAAAATAATTGTATAAGGATTAGTGGGCCTGAACTTGGAGAACTAAGAGTGAGAAATCTCTACTGACCTGTTACTTCAGAAATGTAGGTTAGTGGCTATATACTTGTATGATCAGCTTGTCTGTCAAAGAATATCTGTGAGAGCCATATACAAGAAATACTAACACACAGAAAGTCACTGGTTCAAGTTTACTGAAATGAAAAAGAAACTGTCATTGTTATTAATCAATACCAATTTTGTATTTACTTTGAGTTAATTATTAATTATTAATTAACAACCATTTTGGTGGCAAGACGATGGGCAACCTTTGAATAGCACATTTTATGTCTATTGCTTGGAAAGGAACTGTAATGTTTTCAAACAGATTTTAAGCAGCCTTTTCAGGTCAAGTTCAAGGGGGTGTTATTACTTGAAGGAATGGGATTTGTCAGCTAGGGGTTCTTGTTGTTACATGGTGGGAGCATTCACCATTATWTTACAAGAGTAGACCCACAGAGCCCTGGAAAGTGGATGATTCCCCTTTGAACATGAAATCACACAAAAATCTCTGAGTATTGAATTTCATTACTTGTTTCCAATTTAAATTACTCARGACAAAGTTAGACAAAATTAGCAAATCTCTGAAGTTAATTTCAGACTGGTTTAATTTCACCTTGGACTAGATTAAGTTTTATAAGGAAGCTGTGTAAAGCACAGCATTTTTCACTGATGAAATCAAGGGGAAATGAGCACAGTAATACATAGAAAAATGTCATCCTAGCGCTGTGTCTAAATTTCTGCATCCCTCTTGCAATAAATTTTGGTATCTGTCTGTGTAAAAGTAACCAAAACCAGAAACCCTGCATTTCTTCATCCTTTTTTTTTTTTTTTTCCATGGGGGAAGGGTATCTCTTGCTTTTCTCTAATTTTTCATTTGGATGGAAAGATGCTTTAGGGGTAGGGACCAGAAAGCCTCATCACACTGAAGAGTTGGTGTCAGCAAAAAGTACCTGGACAATCTGAGAACAAGCAGTGACACARCATTGCATAAAAGCCAAGGGCACTGGTGGGTGCATCTTGTATTGCTCAGTACCAATTCACATGAAAGARGTGTCTGAGAAGGGACTGWCTTTGTGTCAGGAGAGTTTTCAYKGTGTCTYGAGGTCTATTTCCWTTCAGATAATTTTATGTRTCATGAAGGATAGTTTTTCATCTTKGTTTAGACTCTGAAYCTTATATTGTGGTGATGCTGGAAGGCTTAGAGTCCTTTTTTCTACTGAAAAGGAAAGGTRTTTGCCTTGTTGTGGGCAGCTGGGAATGTGAGGGCATGGGTGAGACCCACTGCTTTTATAACACTGAAAAAGTCATAAATAAAAAAAATAGAGAAAAATATCTGTTATTCTGCTTTGTCTTTTCAAACTGAGAACAGAAACAACAGAGAAAACAGTTGCTTATCCTTTAAAAGCACGTTAATTAACAAGGCTATTTAAGCAAAGAGAATAGAAATCAGGTATTGTGGCAACTGGTGGTTTTACAAAGGTTTGTAATTGAAGCATGAAACAAAACATTCATCTTTGTTAAATATAGCCTCACATTTTTCAGTTCCAGACTCAATTTAAATATATATCACATTTTGGTGAATTTTAACATGGTCTTTTWAAAATTGGTTTACTATGCATTCTTTTATCCCAGAAAAGATACTAAAGCATAGAAAAAAAATTCTTTAAGCACCTTTGTGTAGTTTCTTGCTTAATAATGACCCTCATTTATTTTCTAGGAGCTCTAAAGTTGTTTCTCTTTAGCCCAGATGAAACTACCCATATATTATTCCCATGTTAATTATGTTCAGAAAAGGAAACTTCCTTAATCTGTCTGCCACAATGGGGCTTTCTGAAGGTTTACTTTGAGAAAAAGCTCATATCCTTTCATTCATCCATGAGGCTTATGCTCCTTCATGACATGTTGTTCTAACCACTTCATCTGGGACAGCTGACATCCACAGCTGAGTGCTGTGGTCTGGCTTTTTTTTTTTTTTGTTCTGAGGCAGTAAGTTAAAATTACATGAAGGAGTGGTAATGTGGTTAAGTTAAGAAAAGTAGCACTGGGAGAGGCTGGTTGCTTCTTTGAAATGTTCCTCTAAGCACAAGCTGAAAATGGGAATTGGTTTCTGCAGCATGGAAGGGGGAAAATGATCATGGATAGACAGCAATGAGCATTTTCAGTACATGTGTCTGTGTCCTGATATCTCTGAAAGAGCAGAATTGGGTTAGGTATTTGAATTTAGTACAGGGAAACTGAGTCCTCATATTCAGATTATACTTATTCATAAATATTTATAGATTACATATMATACAAATAGGTTAGTAATGAAAAATGAAGTAAGAAGATAGATTTTTGTATAAAAAGCCAACCAGACAGAGATTTATAACTTTATTCTTTTAAAAAAGTACTGTTTTTCAGGGGCCAATCAAACTCCTAAGAAGCTGTATGTGTATGTGTGTATATGTATTTGTTTAGGATATGTGATATATATATGTATGATATATATATATATATTCACATTGCACCACCCCACCCTCCACCTTTAACCACTGTTTTAACATTTAAGAAAGGTATCCCTTTTTTTTTTTTTTTTTAAAGGCTGCAAATGACAAATGCAATTTCTGAATTTAGTCATGATTTGTGGATCTACCTTTACCCTTACAGCAGCAYTTGGGTAGTATATCYGAACACAAGAAAARGTCTGCTGCCCCTTTCTTTTTACAATCATAAGTAACTTCACATTCAGCATTTTTGTAACATTTTTAACCCTGAAACTACAACATTTTCTAGGGATTTCTTTATGCAAAGTACAGTGGGTACTGTACCCTGCCAGTGATTTTTCCATTTTGCCATTTCATAACTGAGCCTGTTTCCCAGGCAGTAGCAGTAGACCCCAGCTCTGCTGGTGTATTTCAGAGCTGTGCTGAGCTATAGATTCACCAGAGGACTGCTCTGTTAATTAAACTGTTCTTTGAGCTATGTTCTGAGGGATATGTGTGAAATTTGACAAAGCAAGGTAGAAAGGTGTTAACAGGAGCYACTAATGTTCACTGGGGCACATAGCCAGACATGTCAATGTCAGCTATCTTGTTTTGATTGCACTTTACACCTTTTTAAAATCAAGAGCTGCATTTTCAAAAATWACAGAGTCTAATAACACTATTAACTGGATTTTCCACATCTGCATCTAAGGGGTGAAACCTCAAATTCTTCTTCCCACCTAGGGAAGAGGGATATATTTCGAAACAGCATCTTCATCCAGCTTTTGCATTCTGTGGCTTGATGACTTGAATTCCTGAAGTTACTAAACTTCATATAGCCTTTGCTATATAAAAGTGAAGAAAGTACTCTTCTTATCTGCTGATTTCTTCATAGTACTGCCATATCATCACAGAAATAGTTATTAAGGTTGTCAGAGGAGTTCTTATTCTTGTATTAGTCATGCAGGCTCATGAGATCTCAGGACTTCCCTGAAATACMTGTGTTGGGTAAGTTATTGCAGAATGAAGTGAGTTAGATTCAAAAGGGATTTTTGATAAAGACATTTTTATAAGTTAGTAACTTCAAATTTAGATCTGCTGCAAAATTAAATTGATGTATGTTGATTTGCATCAGCTCTAAAGATTTTCAGTAAGAGGAAGCACAAATAAACCCAATTAAAATCTCTGTAAGTAAATTTAATGATATAATTTACTTGAAAGTTTGTTGCAAATTTAAACTCTAATTGTATAATTTATGACCAGTAGGAAGAGGATGTTTTCAAATTTAAAATAAAACAGACTAAATATATCTAAATAAATTTAATATGCAGCAGAAAAGSACTGGATGGCACCATTATTAATACAATTATATTTTCATTTTTAAATCATATTATCAAAGGTATGCATTCACTTTATAGCAATACTGACTTAAAGGTATCTGTGGGAAAGGCACTGTTTTATAATATATGTTTTATATATATGTTTTATAAACCCCTGTTTGAACACTCTGTGTTTTAGGTATAAGACATTGAAATATCAGCTGACACTAAAGGAGATTGACCTGGTGGACCGGGGAGCTTTCCACAAGAAGTCAGGGAAAAAAAGAGGGTGTTCCATGTTTGGAAAAAGGGGCAGGCAACTCAGGAAATATTTCAGGACGATATTAGGTTATGCAGAAAGAAAATTAGAAGCAAAATCTCAGAACTGAATCTGACCACTTATGTAAAGGATAACAAAAAGTGTTTTTTATAAATACAAAAATTAATAAAAAAAAAGGAAGTGCAATGAAAATCTCTATTGGATGTGGGGGGAATATAGTTACCAAGGATGACAAAAAGATCGAAGTACTTAATGCCTTTTTTACCTGTCTGTTCTACAGTAAGATTGGTTATTCTCAGAGCAAGTGGCCTCCTGAGCTTGTAGACAKGGATGGGGAGCAGAATGGASGCCCTGAARTCCAGGAGGAGGTGATTAGTGACCTGCTGTRCCMCTTRGATGCTCACAATTCTATGGGAGCAGGTGGGATTCATYCTAGGGTGGTGGAGGAGCTYGCTRAACTGCTTTCCCTCATTTATCATCAGTCCTGGCTAGATCAGGATGTCCTGCATGACTGAAAGYTRGCCAGTATGACATCCATCCWTAARAAGGGCTGGAAGGAGTTTTGAAACTTCCAAAGAAACTTTCCAGCCCCAAGTGGGGCCGGGATGAAACATTATTTTGAATTAAGTCCATTCTCTTGCAGCCCTATAAATAGCATAGTAGAGCAAGTAGTAGAGTGAACCTCGCCAACAAACTTTGTTGTGCTGTTGCTTTTATATTAAACCTGTTYTTATTGATAACTTTTCCAATTTTTCTTTAAGTGCTCTTAAAACACTCATTCATGACACAACTATCTGAAAGTAGGTTGTAGCCATGTGAGGATCAGCTTCTTCTCCCAGGCACCTAGGGAAAGGACAAGGGGACATAGCTTAAGTTGTGCCAGGGGAGCTWTAGGTTGGACATTAGCAAGACATTCTTCATAGAAAGGGTGATTAGACTTTGGAATGGGCTGCCTAGGGRGGTGATGGGGTCACTGTCCACAGGATTGTTTAAGAAAAGACTGCACTCAGTGCATTGGTCCAGTTGATACGGTGGTGTTCAGTCATAATTTGGACTTGATGATCTCAGAGGTCTTTTCCAGCCTAATTGAGTCTGTGATTCTGTGATGCTGCAGCTGTCTCTTGCAGAAAATGCTGGGTGCCAGACATAACAGAGGGAACTGCCTGACTCACAGTCCTGTGCCCTAATCACATGTGAGGCTGCAGCTTAATTAATCAACAGTTTGGGAAGTACTTTTGTAAAGGAATGAGTAAAGAAGATAATACATTTAATCAGACACAGAAACAGAACCACAATAGGAGACAGGGAGAGCCTACCATGTGAGCTACAGAAATGTCACATCTTCCYGGAAGTGGCTAGTTAGAGATTTATTCTCTGCAGGGGGTGTGTGCCAGTTTGGTGGGGTGTCTAGGGAGACTAGAGAGCTTTCCACCTAATGGTTATTAAATCATACAGATTAGGCTTAAGTGGAAACACATTCATGAGCACAACTTTGCTAAATATATCAACAGTCATGTTTCTAGGCTACTTCTGTGTCATGGTATKGAACACTGTGAACTTAAATATGCTCTAGAAGCACTAGAAATAAATTTTGGCACCACTGCAAGGAGGTGCTTGCATCACCATAGCAAGATAAATGAGTTATCATAATCAGGGGGTAACAGAAAGGAATTTTGCAATACCAAGGATCCAGSAATCACTGGCTCAGGAGATTGCAAATAACATTTTAGATTTTTTTGCTTAACAAGGTCTGGCATGGGCTTTTTCCTCTATGATACTGGCACAAGGAATTTTGTTTCATAGTTGAAAGTTTTATCGGAGTTTAAGGACATGGAAATTTTKTCATTATATACTGTTCATGGAAAAATAAGGATTCCCAGGGTTATTGTGCCAATTTTGTTAGWGTAAATTGCTAGCCTTCTTAACACAATAGAAAAAAAATTGCAGTTATTCCAAAGGCATTTCTGCTTGAGGAAAAAAAAAAGCATGTAGCCATTATTTATTTGTTTCATTTGCTTAGTTTTTAATTCACATGTTTTTTATCTTTGGCCTCAATGGGCTACAATCCATGGTATGCAACCCTATCAAAACAAGACAAAGTCCCACCAGGGATGAAATAGATACATTTTCTCCAGATTAATTTAATAGATGAATGTTTCACACAATAAGGGAGCCAAGACTGCAGATGACTTGTTTTTGGTTTGGAACCTCAGGGAACAAATGGRAAAGTGGCAGCATTAATGTACCTTAATGGATCCACAGGACCGTGTTTATTATTTGGCTTCAGTTCAGATTTTTTTTTTTTTTTCCATTGCCTGTGCTTTGCTGAATCACTTCAGAATCTTTTCAGAATCTTTYCCCCTTCATTTTACTACTGCACTTTTCGCCACTTTTGATCCTGCCTTTGTTGTCATGATTACAGATTTCAGACTCAGAAAGTGTGGGCAGTGTCTAGCTCTTTTTCCAAAGTGAGTGCTGTATGGGGACATGCAGAAGGGAATGGACAGGAAAGTGCCCTCTTGGCCTCTGCTCCAGAGCTGGGGGTATTGGGTAGCACAAGAAGAGCCTGCAGGGCTCAYGTGCTCTTCCTAACCAGCATCTCCTATTGCTGCTGTTGGAGAGAGAGGATTGAGCCAGATGGATGACAGAACTGACCTTCTGACCTTACAGGGAGTTTCTTGTGGTCCTCAGTTCATAGAATTAGTTTTTATTAGCTCTTATTTACTTGTCATTTAAAGTACTCTTACTATTTRCTCTTGTATGCTGTCAGTCCACATGGTGCACAGTAAAGCTTGGTTTACTTTTAGGCACAGCATCAAAAATCTCTGGGCTGCTGCTGGGAGTTGTGTTTTTGTATATGTCTTCTGTATGTTATTTGCAGTGTAGCTTTCTTCTRTTTCTTGTGAACAGCAGTTTTGTTATTTCTCTCCAGTAGTTTTGCTCTCTGACATTTTATTCTTTCTTACCTTCTACTGAACTGGCAAATGAAACAAAAAAATCAGGTGAAGCTTTGAAAGGAAGAGAGAAACTAATAATTTATTAAATATAGTTCAGCATGAATTGAATAAAGACAAAGAAGCACATAAAAAATACAGGTACTGGTAAACTGGGAATGTTTTGTCCTGCTTAAAGTCTTATCATTTGATGAATGAGATGCTACAGGTCTTTTAACATATGAAAACACGTTTCTTGTATAATCATGCTAAGCATGCATGTCTCAGCACAGATTAAATGAAGATATGTGGGTAAATCTGAATTACAGCAAACACATAGTTTTATTTAAGTCATCTGAGTCTTTACTCAGCAACCAAACTGGCATGTCAAATCTGGCATTTGCTTGCATAAAAGAGATAAACAAAATGCTGAATAAACCTCATTTTCCTGGGAAATTACTGGTACTGCAACAAACAAAAAGTCTTTCACAGGCAGAATGCAAGGCCACACGTTTTCCTGGGTGATCCATTGTGCCCAAAGTGTGTCTCACTCTTTCTCAAAACAAGAGCTATAAATAGGCAGGCACTTTGTGCCATTTTAMTGCTGAGTGTTACACATTCCAGCAACTTCAGTTTTTCAGCTGGTTATTTTTGTTTTCCTTTGTTGTGACTGAGCAAGTGAGCCCAGACTACTAAAATGCCACCAACTCTTTGAAAGAAAAATCTAGGAATAACCTGAAAGGTCAGGAAAGGGCTCTACCTAGAAATATGCTTGAAACCAAGAGGAGAGAGTGCAGAAAACTAAATGAGAAGACTGATMTGAATACAGTGAGTATTTTGTTTGAAAACAGCAGTGAACTTTTGTCTGAAAACCTCTGACTTTACTGATGTTATTACAAATCCCAGTCCCTAGTGAGGAACATCAGGAGGGTTGAAGGGCTGCCTGAAAAATACTTTTTGTAGCAAGTCAGAAGGCTGCCTGAAAAATGTTAATGCTTTTCTTATTTTTAATTTTTACTTTAATATGGCCCCCCATTGTTTCTATGCCCTGGGATCTGGCACTCARAAAGCCAGTTGTTTCCTCTGAACACATTAGAAAATGATATGGAACAATAATGTTCCTTAAAAAGAGTTTCAGTTCATGGGAGAATTACTGCAATATGAAGACTTGTTTATAGCACATTACGGTGACTTCCTCACCCTATTATCATTAGCAATACAGACCTTAAATTTGCAATCACCATCCTACTCATGAAAAATTCCCAAATCTGCATTTATGTCAGCAATGGTTTCCTGGATGCCCTCTGTGTTAGCAGACTTTGGAGCAATGCARAGCCTTTAGTCTTCACCTGACTGCTGAAACCTGTGCTGGACCTGAGCTTTGGTGTCCACCTGGGCCTTGTGTTGCCCATTTAGGCATCCTGGAATCTGATTGCTTGGGAATCCCACATCCCTTGATGTCAGTCCACAATAAAGGGTTGTTCCTGTTTTAGAGAAAACCACTTGCAGAGCCATCAGCCTCATCTCAGGCACCCCGTTAATGGTAGATGTGTAGAAACAGAAAGCCAGAAAAGCTGGGGGAGTTGTGAATGGAGCCATGAAACTGTGTGCTTTTGGAGGGTGCACATGATRCACTTAGGTTGCACATGATGTTTTTATGGTTTATTTACCAGYTGTTCTGTCCAGCCTGGTCTGTGAGAGTATTCTAGAGGATGAACACTCAGCAAAGCTGACCTTCAGCTAACAATGAATGGAATGGACCTACTGTCAATCTTCTGAGGATTTAAAAGTTTAGTAATGAGTTATAGAAAACTCCTGTTCCCGGGAAACATGGTCTGTGTGGGATCAAAACTATTGCATAAACTGCCAGATCCTTGTGGTCTCATATTGATGTCACTGCAGTTTTATTTTGGGATAAACTTCTCTGACCGAAATAGAAGTACTCCTTATTTATGCCACTGCAAACAATGTTAGCACAAATGGTTGATCAAAGCAACTGCTCCAGCTTGTAATGTCTGAGTTAGGACAAGGGCTAGGAGTTGTGACTCTGAGGTTCTGCACTGCTCAGGAAAAGGCTCATTTGCACAAAACTTTGTTACCCAAACTTGTGCTGCAGTTTTGGTCTTTTGTTAGACCACCCTCCTAGCCCCTTGGCCTTCTGCCATCCCTCCAGTTATACTTTGAGCCCCATAGACAAGGTTGCAGATTGCTTCTGTAATTTTAGTTCTTCATTCTCTCTGTGTGTTGTTTTGATTCTTAATTTTGTCCTTGTGGTGAATTTTGCTCAGGCAAATAGGAAAAAGCCAGTTTGAGGATCCCCAAAGAACATCAAAGTGGTAGTGAGTATACAGCRAACAATGCAGGACACTGAACATGTGGACTTAAACAGAGGAAAAGGCTTGAACATGACTGTATTTCCTGTGCTGCAGCCTGCATTCTTAGTAATGGGTGTCTTTGGGAGCCAATTTTTCCTTCATAAACTGATGAAAATGGGTATTTGTGCTTGCAGCAGCTAGGAGGGCAACCCTCCAAAWGTGGTCTGCTCTGTAACACACACAGGGCTCTCTCTGCAGTGGCAGCAACCCTTGGTGCTGCAGATCCTTTGAGAATTTGCCCTTTACTAATCAACCTAACTCCTATTCCCACTGCTTGTCTGAGAACTGTATCCTCATTTAGACTGCAAAAATTATTGCAGCCTATGTGCTGAAAATAAGTTGAAAATTATATTCTTTATCTTAGGGATAAAGRATATAATTTAAAAAGTATTTTTGTGATCCTGAATAGCTACTGGGACCTTCCTCCTTTGCAATTACTGCACCAGCCAAGAGAGATTGTCTCCATCAAATCACTCAATGAAATGACTTTCTGTCAGAGAAAACTATTCACCTGACTTTGTGGAGAGGATCAAAGAGATTTCTTACTGCAAATGGTGTGCTGATTCCATTGGAATACAGTGTAATTATGATACATATGTGGCTTTTTAAGTTGTAAGTAATCCCCTAAAGAGCTTTATATTGTTTCACTGTGCAACAAAGGTGCAACAAGGGAGGCACAGTCCCCAAAACTGGTACGTAGTCCCCAGCTTTGGCTCTCTGACTGCTGTGAATGATGAATTCTGTGCTACTATTTTCTAGACGGATACTAACATACTAACATACTAACATACTTTTTAGGAAAGGGTTAGAGTAGTAACAGTTATCATATTTCTGAAAAAAAAACAAACCCCAACTCCACAAGAGTGAGACATGCCCTTTCACCTGGACTGTGCAACTAGAAAACAGAGAAGGCAGCACAAGAAATGTTCAGCACAAGGACAGGAAAAGCCTGTCCRACTCAATATGCCCGGTATTTTCTTTCTGCCCTTGTTTATCTGAAACTCACTTCCCTTCTTTTTTCTCTCTGCTCCTCTAACTCATTCTGAACTTGTCTTTAATTTCCAGCACTTTTTCCATTAGCACTACATAAAGTCTTGGCATAAAGTAGTTGTGATGGCAACATTTCCCACTTTCTTCTAAGTTTTGAACTTGGGGAAGCTCTAATCTCTTAGCCTGTAGTTTTARAGGCCAGTGCAGACAGTGAGCACACAGCTCTCGTCTGATAGCTGTGTATGCTTTACAACATTGCTGAGTTTTAAAATTCTTGTGCCAATTTAGATTAGCCTGAAAACTGCTCTCATAAACTTTTAGATAACCACAGTTGCTGTGGCCATGCTTTTTGACTAGTTTGGCATGGAGATATCGCATCAGTCTTTCCCATTTAATCATTGTCAGGACAAGGGAATATTGGAAGAAATCTGTACTTTCCCTTAGTTCATTAGTTTTTAATCAACTTGGAAACATCTCTCATATTGCATGAAGCAGGTAAATCTGTGGTGGTTGTGAGGGATGAAGTGGATATACTGCTTCAGAAACTGTGCCCATTGATTTACAAAAGTCCCATTCAAACTAGACATGCCTCAAAAAATTCAGAATGCTTAAAGCTTATACTTCAACTAACTCTGCCATATGTAATAATCTCTTTCCTTCCTTAAAWATAGCTGTAYATCATTCTCTTTTGTTCTTTGAGAGACAATTTTTATTCCACTCTAGCTCTTTGTTCTGTAYCTTTTATCCAGTAATCTTTGATGTGGAGCAATGCTAAGTAACCTCTGGAAACCTAATTAAATTAGAATTCCCTTTATCTATCATGGCAGTAATATCTTCAAAGAATTCTAACAAGTTAGTTAAGGTTGAATTCTTTTGCGTCAATATAGTCCAAGTATTTTGAGATGTTATCCCCCTAACRGAGAGCTCTTTTAAATAGCTTTCAGTAAATTCTTAAAGCAGTCTTCAAAAGTTACTAGATCCCCATTTCATCCTATCTCTCCCATGTAACATTTTTGATGATTTACCTTAAATTATGTATCTTTGTTGTTTTATACAAGGATCCCAATGTAAGATAGTGAACTTTGTATAAAATAAAAAATAAAATATATGTTCAAAGGTTCCCATTCTCTTTCTCTTCTTATGTACTAATGCTCGTGAACATTGCTTTGATTAAATGAAATTATACCAACAGATTACATTATATACTTAACAGAACATATTCTTTCCTCTTTGACTTGAGAGAAAGATTGCTAGTGAGAACAGTTTGTTTTGGATTTCCTCTACAAAGAATGGAAACATAATAAAGACTTAATAATTCTATTATTTATATAATAGATATAATTAACTTTTCAAAATTCCAGTATCTCTCTCTCTCTCTCTCTATATATATATATATGGAACAAGATCACTTGAATTCATAKAAGGTCTTATAGGTATTATAAGTATTGAAACCTATCCTATCACTTATAATGGATTAGTTTTAATGTAATTTTAAAAATAATTTCCAGGGTTTGGTTTGTGTTTTTTTTTTCCCTTAATGTTCTGAAAGTCCCAGTTTGCCAACTCCTGTTCCACTTGCATAGCCAAAAGCATACMATAAGCTTACACTGGAATAATCTAATTTTTCTTAGTAATTTCACTGGTGCTTGCAAAGTACCTACTCAACACTTGTCTTTCCTGAGCTGAAGGGCTGCTTGGGCTGATTCCATTCCTGTTGCTGCCAGGTCCCTCCCWCTGGATAGTGGTTGACCTTTCAGTTCCTTTCCCCTGGCTTCCACACACACAGAAAGACTCTGGGCCTCCACTGGCACAGAGTTAACCAGATGATTTTGCAGCCCTGCAAATCATGGCTAATGAGCCCAGCTTGAACAGCAGTGCCCAAGGAGAAGGAACCCCTCATCAGGATCCTCATTTTGAGGGCTTGAAGCAGCCCTGTTCCCTCYTCTGCTGTGCCAAGCTACAGGTTAAATAGGTTTGTAGTGTCCTCTGTGACTGGTGGTGTCAGCATTTGTGTTTAAACAGAGGGACTTTGGTGGTGCTCTTGTTTACTTTAATGCTACTTTCTTGGTATTTGCATGAACTAAACAGAACTTATGAAAAATCAGGGGTATATTGAACTGGAACCCCACTTTTTTCTRTTTTGTTTGGGTGGGATATCCTTTTTGGCAGGTTTACAAGCAYGTGTCAGACAACTGGTTTACAACAAAAACATTTTGCTACACTCATGGGTTGATAGAATGACTGATTGTCATTTAAAAGGCCCTTTGTTCTGACTCCTCATATGTTTCCTCGTGTGCTTACAGTCTGAGATTCATTTCTCTCTGAAATTGAATGCATATGTTCTGGACAAAAAATACCYCATCCCCTCATTCTTGAACTATGAGGTCTTTTTCTTTCCCCCATGACTGATTTTCATAGTCCTGTAACTGATTCTCATAGTCTGAAATGATAATTTTATAACTGCAGTGAGCATGGAAGAAGTGAAGCTCAGCCCCAGGAAGCAGGTAACTGCCTGGACTACCTGTGGAGAGCTGTGCTGAGGCACCTGTGTCAACTTTGAAAGAGGTGCCTTGGGCACAGAAAGCATCCCTGTTGCTGCTTCACAGAGGGGACTCCCTGCTCTCATCCCTCCTAACACAGACATTAATTAATAGCATAATAGCAGCCTGCTGAGGCAGTGAAATGCTATACCTATAAGAATTGCCTGCAGTCACAAGCTGAAACAGAGCCAACCCAGCCTGGAGTTCCAGTCTAGTGCCTTTTACCACTTCCTTCTCTCACATGACCATTTACGTTCCTGACCTTTGGAAGAAAACAACAACCCCCAACTAGATATTTATATATGCTCATATTTGAACATGGGGTTCTTGCTTTTGAAACATCTTTAAAACCTCTGCAGTCCAAAGGTCCCAGCAAAGCCCAGTCTATCTGAGGGAAAGCACATACTGAAACTGAAATTTGAATTCTCCTAACTTTTATAAAGAGATCTAAAGAGCCTGGTAAATCCTGTTTCACCACATTATTTCCCTTTGGCACAGAATAAAGGAATCTAGGGACAGTTGCTGGGTGGCTTCTAGGAAAAGTGAAGTAGCTAAGTATTAAGGTAACAACAATGGTTCAGCTCTTCCAGGGATTTCAGGAGCATGGTCTAGATTGCTCCCTAATGCAGACTTCAAGCTCAACATCCTTGAGAGGAGAGTGTTTCCAAAGCTGAACAGTGGTCTCAGCTGCCTCAGTTTCAGATAAGCATATGGTGAACAAAGTATCTATTRCTTTGTGGAATAAAAACTCTAACACTTACTTGGTTCTCCTCTTCCCATGAGTTGCATAAAATGTTGCATTTGTTGACTTTATTTGCTCAAAACTGAAAATTTTAACCCACTTTTGCTGCTCACAGATCCCCTCTGGATATCAGTGTGTGAAGTGGTTCACACTAGGCTCTGCCATCAGGKCAGGTGCCCAGCTCTCAGTGGAAGGTCTGCTGTCCCCCTTTGCTGAGCAAGTGCCACCTGAGCCCAGCCCTGGACCACCTCCACCACCAAATACACAGTTTTGGCTCCGAGAGGGCGCCACAGATGCAATGAAAAAATGCAGCATAGCAGTCCCTCARTTTCTAGATAATCTTGGGATCATTAGAAGTCACTGTAATTCAAAGCAACCCTTGTGTCCTCCTAGAAAGTGAAAGTGCTGTAAAAGCAGAATACTGACATGTAAGTGCCCAAATTAAAAATAAGCAAGGATAAGAATGACCAATCTCTTTATATTTCAAGAGCTAATTCATCTGGAAGTATCATTTCATCACATCAGTAGGATGTGTTGCCCTTTTACAGTGATATCTGACATAAATGAAACTGGGAAAAAGTCAACTATATCTGAAATTGGGGACTGTTTGAGCTACCTGCCTCCAAAAAGCTTTCTAAGGGAATTCCTGACATGTCTGTGTTATCAGTTAGCATGCAACATGTTCTGATACAGGAATATATGTAAAATACAAGTATTGTACCTTGAGGTCCCTGCATTGTAATGAATGGTATGGTAGTCTGGAAAGAAAAAGAGGTTTTTCTTATATTTTAAAGAAGTCCAAATGCACCGATGATCTTTGTGTTCATACACAAACAGCAAAGTCAAAACACAGCTGTGAGGTCTAATTTTAGGGGCCACTAACCTTGGTCATGCTCTTTTAATAATCCTCCTATTTACAAATTCATAGATTCGAGGAGGGYGTAACCTTGAGGGTTTTAACCAGTCCTTGAAACAGTATTCACAATGTATCATCTGATTTTAGAAACAATATTATCAGAATGCACTGGCAGATAGTGGCTTGGCCATAGCATCCTGGAAGCTGAAATGCCATTTTAAATATAAACAACACAGAGGGTTCCACAAGAATGTTTCAGCTGAAAGAGATGTGAGAGGAGTCTAATATCACATTCCTGTGTCAATCATAATATAGACAATGAACAGAAATAAAAGTCCTTCACTCTAAATCTTCCACCAAACTACCTCTCATAACAACTCTGAAGAGGAACTTTGTTAGGGTTTTCTGGTAAATAAATGAGGAATTAATGGGAAGTCCTGAAATGAACCTTTTTCTTGAATCTTCTTTTTTTTTTTTTTTTTTTTTTTTTTTTTNCCAGGTTGAATCTTAGCAAACTAAGGCCTTTAGACATTTTGGAGCCCTGCTGGTTTTGCAAAGCTTAAGAATTTGCTACTTGCAAATGTATTATTCATTTGAAAACTTCTTACATGACAGCTTACTTTCAGTAAGCAGAAAAAGTGTGTAAACAGTGRCTATTAATATAATTTTATTCAGTTAGAGAAAGCTGTGGTTTGTAAAACGAATGAAATAAAACAAGACTAGGCATCTGTTAAAACAAAAAGTCTAAGGGAGRTTTTACTCCTATGCTGCAGTGAGAGAGCGGCTCAGTGGCAGCATTTGAACAATGCCCTGCACAACTGATCTGACAGTGCCAGAAGGACAATCCCAGKGTACAGCACATCTGCAGAAGGGAACAGAACTAAACTGAACCTGGACAAGTTAAAACTTGTGCCCATCATATCCAGTATTCTCTGTTGCTGTTAAGAATCCACTGCCTGAACATTATGGGCATATTTTAGGTTAGCTTGCACAGATGAATCATATTCCTGGATGCAATTAAAGGAAAGTTCCAGAGCAGAATCTACTCCCTGTCATTTTTCTACCTTATGACCACAACTCTGTACAGTCCCTCCCACRTAACTACTCAGTAGTATTTCAAAATCAGAATGATTCCCTACATTCCTGGTTAGCACATTCAGAGGTTAAACATAAACCAGAAACCAACACTGATTATCATTAAGCATTTCTGTGCCAAATACCTTGCTGAAGTAAAGTGATAAAAGTTCAGCACGTAATCTTGGCAGGTATGGCTGATAATTTTTTTAATGCTTCTATTAATATTCTTGGTTTACTATGGTCTCACAATTACTTTTATTTGTGTATGTAATTTGTTTAGTCTTGCGAGCTATTATTTCTGATTCAGTACAGTATCACACACCAAAAACAGGCTGCAGGAGTTCATGGCTCATTATTTTGTATTGTAATGAACCACTGTGGGRCTAAGGTGGTATCGTGTGAATTGGCAAAGTGCCATGAGAAATCCAACTCTAAAAGGCAACTGTGGGAAATGGGCACCTATWTGCCCACAGTTTTTTCACACTTAACCTGAATGTGCACAGGGTCTGGGAGATGGACTGYAGTTTGATTTCTACACCCTACCTAATCTTGTATTTATTGGCACAGACTGTTCCACTCATGCTGTCAAAGATTTTTTCACTGATCACGTTTTTCAGTATGTAGGAATGCTTTTTCCTTGCTACTCTCTTCCAGGGACTCCAGGCAATCTGGAAAAGGGTGTAAAGAAATGAGCTGTTCAGAGGCCCCAGTCTGTGCATGTGCAGGCCATGGAATGAACAGGCTTTCAACTGGTGCATCACTGATACAGTATTTTAAATGCTGTCATTATCAAAATGCACTTGCTCCTGAAAGTGCAAATTCATTAGGTTTTCTGAACTTAGTTGAAAATGGAATCAGAAATAAAGCCACAAACCTAAAAAATATTACCTAAAGCCTGTGGGAATAGTTGAGACACGTATGGAACGATATACAGTTGATCTTATGTGTAATATCCTGCTGTTTCTGGTCTTCTCCATGCTCTGATGCATTCAGAGAGTTTACAGGCTTGATGATGGGAAGCTGWATCAGTCTCCAGACCACTTACAGATTTGATTACAGTCCTCCATAACTCAGAAATGACATACATTACTAGGATCTATCCAAATCCCATTCCTTCTTGCACRAAATTTGATAAAAAATAAAAAATAGTGTCAGCACATAAAGTACTTGGCAGAGCAATTGAACTTAGTTTTTCTTGTTTGATAAGTACTGTGTTACCATAGATTCATAACACAATGGGTTCTGCTTGTGCAATAAAATCCACCACCTTATCCTACCACTTTAAATCCAGCAAGGATTGGCAAATAAAACTTCCAAGAAAGGCTGCCAGACACAGGCAGAACAGGTRATGGAAAAAACGGAATTTCTCCTTTTTTTCCTTCCCTTCAAAGTGGAGAATTCAGACAATTGGGATTGCCTTTGTTTACTGACAYTGGAATAGATTTTTATACAGGCCACTTAAAATAGTAAGAGGGTAAACATTTAAAAAATGCAAGAAATTTTGAAGTAAATAAATATATGGAATCCACTTGAGTATTTGAAATAGCTTTAAGAATTTGACTTGAATCTCTCAAATCTGATTGCCTCCAAAAGGGGATCATTCAGATCTTGTTTAAAGATAAAAATACTGTGATAAAAATTTGACTTGCTTAGCCTTTTCTGGATTGGGTCAAAAAGACTTCAAAGGTGTGAAAGACTGGCAAWCAGAAGTGCTTTAATAGATATATTTTCTTTAAGACACCTTCAAAACCTCTGATTTTCAAGGTACTTATAAAAATAGCCAAAAAAAAAAACCAAAAAACCTTTGCCTAGATAGTTCTTTTATAAGCAAGAGGAAATGAATCATGGCATAACAGGAATTTTTCATCTCACYTTTCTGACCAAAATAATTCTGGTTTAAGAACTGAGCTGAAACATTGAAAAGCAAAGATGATCTCTCCTTTTCTTCCTAAGAGCTTCCCTTTTGGTTTTTTTTTTTTTTTACTTTTCCAACTTAAAAGAACCCCTTTTTCTCCCCACAAGATCAAAAAATATTATTAAAATTAGGAATAATTCTTCTCCAGGGATTTTGTGTTGTTCTTCTTCTTGATGATGTTTTCAAACATCCCAATGAAAGCAGAATTTCCTTGCCACTGAGAAATCCCCCAAAACACCACTGKAAAAGTCCATAATTGAGATAAAGACTTCCTTTTAAGGAGWTTGGGATTTTTGCTGACCCTCTCCTCAACCAAAACAGTTCACTCTGCTCCTAGGAGGTATTTCAGCATTACTTGTTTCTTTCATCAACTATTTTTCCCTTAGAAGAGGGGAACATTCTTGTCTACTTTGCTCTTTCCCACATGTGTTTTGCTGTGAGTGTCGTAAGTTCCCATTAATCTTATCAGATTTCGTCACAGAGTTGGAGTAGGTTAGAATTTGTTTTTTGGAGAAATAATTAAAAAAACCCCAAATTTGTTATCTGAAGTTCTTAGTTTATGCAGCCCTGCTACATATCTAAAGACATTTTGTGAATAATAGCACTACTTTTGGAAGATTTTATGACTATATTTAAAGAACAAAATGATGGGCTATACATTTGGCCATGGGCCAAAGCATTTTCCTTTGTTCAGGAATGTATTCTGTCCTTGTCTACTTGTTCATTGCTTGCTGCAGTGTGAAAAATTAGTCTTTAAGCCTTTGGACTATACATATCACTTTTTATGGACTGCCAATATTTACTATTTTTCCCACCAAAATCCCTGTTCAGAAAAAGAATGAAGAAATATGCTTTGTCCTCTATTTAATGAAATATAAATTTACCTAACTGTTTAAATCCTGTTCTCATTTAGCCATAACTTAGTTCATGCATCATGCAGTGTGACAAATCAGCTACATGATGCATGAAAAACTGCTGAAGAATTTAATCAAGAAAAGGTGCTTTAGCTTAGAAAGTTGYTGAGTTTCAAATGCAGCTACTGGGWCACAARAGGAGTAGCAGATATGGCTCTAATACTGATTTTGTCTGAGGGGAGCAGCTATTAGGCAGTCATTAGACACCAGCCTCTTCCTGTGATGTGGACTTGGGTTTTCCACARAAACACCTGTCTGGCTGCTGCTGGCTGTGGGCCCAAATACCTGTGCCAAATACGAGCATCTGTGGATGAGCAGCTGCTAATCCTCTGTCACGTAGAGAGGATAGGAGATGTGAATGGAAGAAATCAATCTCGTAACAGAAAATTCCAGCATTAGAAGATAGCTTGTCGAGCACAGAGTATGCTTTCAAACTTTTCTTATTACTACTTAGAAAAAGAAATTTAATTTGTTTCTAAAAAGTTCTAATTATTTTTCTTCAAATAAAACTTGATGATGATTACATTTTTTGATGGAATTCATGATTCTTTTATTTAATGTTTTTTCTTGTTCTAAATGACCTTATTAAGACCATGCAATTTAACCTAGTTAAATCTAGTTCTAATTTAATCTAGTTCAGATCACAAGAGCAGAAATCCATCTGTTCACCTACTTTACATGTGAAACCATTATATAACCTAGTTTTGCATTAAATACTRAGCTTAATATACTTTTCGACATCCCTGGGCTAAAAAGAAAGCAAAGCTTCTAATAAAACCAGAAAAGAGTTGATYTGARCATAATGAATACTGAAGTTTGATGTGCTACGWTTTTTAGCGGACAGAAGTAGACATGTATGKTTTAAGGACATAATGAAAGCATAATGTTTTCCATTTGTAATAGTAACAAATGGTCAATTTCTGCTGTCCTGYTGCTTATTACAATGTGGGCAGAYGGCTCTCAGTGTAGGAGAGATCAATCAAACAATGTCAAATTCAAAAGTTGTGGTATGAATAACCTATAAAATGRGGCCAGTTAAATATAGTGCCTTTAATGAAAATGTAAATTGATGTAACAATATTACTGTTCTGTATTAAGAGATCTGGTATTTAACAAGATTCATATTTTGAACTTAGCTTACCCATCTTTAAAAAAAAATAAAGTGACAAGCCTTTGCAGTGTTTATTCTTTCCTACTGTAATTAATCTTATTTAGTAATTGTCAGACCATTCTGAAATAATTGAGTCAGGTTGCTCTGGGACCAGAAGTGATTTACTTTGCTAACTTGCATGAAATGATCTGTGTTGGTTTTAAGAATAGTTTTCTTAATGGATTATCAAATTTTGGTGAATGAGGTAACAGAATGACAACCTATTCCAAATGTGATGAAAGGAGCAAAGGCCACAGCACAACCAAATTTTCTGGATGAAAAACCCCTGTCACTGAAAAGGAAAAATTCAAATGTAAGCCATTTCAATTCTTTAACCCATATTGCTATTTTAAGTATTGGCATCTCTGGAGTGGACAAGGTCATTTTAGAAAGGGAATAGCAGCTGCTAATTTGAGAGTTAGAAAGACAAGCAAAGGTATTTATGGTAGTTGTAATAGTATGAAGAATGACCTCCACAAAATCTCAAGAATCTGYAGGGAAGCTCTCCAGTAAAACTACTCTAATTATTAACAAAGCTTCAATTACAYCCCACACCACATGTCAACAGTTGTCTGTGGTTACCATACTAAAGATCCTTGGCCATCCTTCATGGATGTAGCATAATTCTCATTCTCTGCACCCCAGTTGTCTGAACTTATTTATTGTTAATATTTTATGATACCACTATAAGTATTTCAAGCATAAAAGCTTTTTTGTCAAACATGAATGAAGATATGTCTATTTAATCAGATCAGAAATGTAGTGAGCTGTCCAGGAAAACAGAGGCAAGTACAGTATTTTGGTGAACTTAGTGCAAGAACTTTCAGCTGCAGGTTGAATTCATTATTTTTACCTGCASTTGTTTCTCTGATAACTACTGTCACCTAAATGCCTCTATATCCATATATAGAACTTGCTTCTGAAAAAATATCTTGCCTTGTTCTCAGACTGGGTATTATAATGATATATCACATTTTAATCTAGGGTTACAATATCCTGAAAATCAGATAGATCTGTCCTACAGAAACCAGGGTGGCCAGTTAGTCTSTCGTGGCTACTGAGRGTTCTAATATTGTGCACAGAAGCCRATAGATAAAGCATGGATTTAAATAAGGTTTCACAAGAAGTAAGCCTCATTCAAACATGGAAAACCTTTGGACAGTAGGAAAATGGGAGCAAATGGACTGGGTTTCATGAAAGGAGAGGTCCAGATGACAACATGTATCTTCTTGCATATAGACGCTGTACTCCCAAAGGTTCCCTTCAAGAAAGGTAAGATAATTTTACTTTCAGGGTGGTGGTTGGTTTTAGATTCTAAAAAGAACCAAAACAATGCTAGAGGTTTGTGAATGCCATGTGTGTCAAGCAGAAATACTCAAAGTTGCATGAAGATCCTGAGAAGGATGGGTGAAGGGTCTCCCCGGGAGCCTGTGCTGGACTCAGTGTCAGGTGGTTKTCTCAAGGGCCTATTTGTCAGAGGAGATGGTTGGCAAGGTTCCACAACTGAAGAACAAGAAGGCACACAAAAAAAGGAAAAGCCTGATGCTCGATGGTTTAATATGGAGATTTTCACTGAATGAGTTTTGATAAGAAATGAACCTGGGCCAACTCTAATGTCAATTCATTACATTAAATGGATGACGTGATGTCTGCCTACATTCACTTCTGTGTTCCGTTCATGTACACTTTGCACTTCTATAGATTTTTCAAATGCTGCAAAGCCCTTTTCTAGCAAAAGCAAATGACCTCTCTATAATCTGTAAAGTAAGCATTTTATCCTTATTTTATGGGACTCTGACTGATTAGTTGACTGAACTGGTAAGACACTTAACAGAGCTGTGACAGAACTGGAAGCAGAACATTGATCTTTTCCTATGGCTTATTACCCTGTGCCTTCTTATGACAGAAAGTCAAACTATTTAGCTTGCTTTCCCATCAGTTCATGTCCTTTGTGCATATACCTTAGCCTCAGAAATCTGCCTCAATACCTTCAGATCCATCCTTCTGCATCTTTTCTGAGAATCTCAGAATTTSTCAGCAATTCTAGCTGCCCTCTTTACTCCATCGTGGTCTGTGAGGTATGTGCCATAGCTTGGCCAGCAGCTTATGCTGCCATCATGCCACCATCTGGCACATCCACAGGCAAAACATGAAGGATAATGAATTAGTTTTTGCACAGAAAGACCACTAACTGGGTTTCACTCCTCTAGTGCTGTTACAGATTTTGTGAAACTTGTATGAATCTAACTGTCTTTAAAATTTTCATTTTTCCATCACACCTTTTACATTGCCTAATTAGGTCAAATTGATTAGGAGGGAGCGGGCTTGGCATAAAAGACATGATTGCAATATACTTTGCCTGTGAAGAAATTAGTTAGAATCAAACCTAATCTAAATCAAATATAAACTCCACCTAAGAATAAATTGCATTGGAAAAATAGAAATAAACTTTTGTGGGATTATTCCTGGAACAACTTACTACTGAACTTCTTTCGTGTTCCTTTGAAAGTTCTTGTAATTGTGAATATGTGAGGTGAGGAATGATACTTAAAACTTAAGGCATAAATCCTTGGGTCTTGTTTTTCCAGTCAGAGGAGAAACTGCAGGGAGGAAATATTCAGTATGGCAACAGATCTATGAAGCTGAGCTAGATCATTCAGTCTTTCACCCCTAATTGTTTTATGGATCCATTACACATAAGAACTTGTCCTAACCAATATTTGGTGAAGGAAAAGGCCACTGCTTGACAAACAGCCTTTTGGTTCCTGTTCTGTCTGGGCTCCTGATCCCYTGTCTGGCATTAGCCTTCTGTTTGGCTGAGTTACAGGTGGCTAGTGTTATTACACCAGGAGTGCTTGGCTTGTGTAACTRTMTTTCTGTCAGTATTTATCATAACAAACAMTTTTTCCCTTTCAGTGGAYTCCTAATTAGASTCTRAAAGCYGTTTCCAGGCTATCTTAATATATSAAGGCCCCAGTTCTTCTTTCAAATMGATAAAAGACCAGGGCAGCTAATAGACTAAGTGTAGATTTAGGCCAGTGAGATAAAAGTCTAACCTACATTTCTGCTAAGGAATATGTTTTYAACTATTTGGGAAAAATAAATAACTTGATGTATTTGTTGTGATGTATTTGTGAGAAAACAGCAGTTTCCTTGATGAAGGTGATTTTCATTATGCTTTRTTCCCATGGAGAATGTGTGGTTGTGATGAGCACCTGCTGGAGAGAAGGCTGAAGGCAGTATTACTAGATGCTGGATCTAACTTAGCTGTGTTTGACCAGCATGGGTTAAATAACCTTTGAGGAGCTACAGCAAGGAAAAACAGTGAGGATAGGCTCACTCTACAGCTGGTGACAGGATTGTCCAGAGGCACAAGGTATTTTAGAGCCTCTATTGCCCCTTGTGCAGATAATGTCAAGTACAGAAGATTGATAAGGACATTTTTCTCAGGAATGCAATGTCTCCTATCTCAGGAGCAGAGAGCTGAACTGAAGATCTGTTCACACCTGAGCAAGCATGCTGGAGTGAGCATGCTGGCACTCAGGGAATTGCTTTAGCAGAACACAATGCCAAAAAATCACCAACTAAACTTCTAACAGCCTACTCCAAAGGGAATCTGGCATAATGTGAGGGAGTATTTTTATTCTCTAGGAGACACTTCATATTTACAGACTCACCCTGAATGAATCTGCTGAGGGTTGGAGATGTTCACATGATCTTCTATAAACAGCATAAATTAAGAGCTTAGTCCTTTCAGTCTGACTAGAAGACACAGGCTTGTCCAGCACTATCATGCTCATTCTTAAAGTAGTCTCAGCTGGTTTTCTTTAACAAAAYTGATTCAGAACAATCATGGGAGATTTTGATTATTTTTGGTTAAAAATGGATTCATACTCACTATCATGCAAACAATAATAAGAACTTTGCCTGGCAAAGTCTTATAGGGAAATAAATTCTGAAAATGACATTTCCTTTTGCTTAGATCAGTGTGAATGGAGCYCTTAATTCCCAACACTTTACTATTTTTCTGTTGCTTAATTTAATCCTTCAGTTATAATTCCCAATTTGGTTTAAATGTGACAGTTTATTTTCATTACAGCACATCTGAAGTTCATAGTAGTTTTGTCATTGAATTCAACATGCAAATGTGGAATTAAGGCAGTAGAGCAGGAAGGAGATGTCCTACAGTTTACTGCYAAACCAAGGCATAACTCTGTTAAGTCCAATATAAATGTGTCGCTCTTTTTGATTTTATTTTTCGTGGGTCTGTTGTCTGACCAAAGGGATCAGATTTAGCCCAATGCTGTGTTTGTTCTAACTTTTGATAGCTAGAAAGATAATAACAGAAGAATCACTTGTTGATAGAGGATGAGAAGGTAGAAAAACAACTAATGTGTTTACAGACGTGGTTGATGTTTTTTTGGAGAATCTTATGAAATAAGCTGTTACTTCATACAGAGTAGATATTTTAATTTCCAGAACCCCAGAACTAATTTGTGTGTGTGTGTGTGTGTGTGTCACTCTGCTCTTACCACGTTAGAGCAATTACTTATAGCTGCTGTAAAAAAGCATACTATCATGTGGAATCTTACAGCTGTATCTGTCTGCATCAATTAAATTTGAGTATGGCATTAGCAAACCCAGGCACATGAGAAACACGGAATGTCGTGATTTCCAAACCACTGGAGTGTTTTCCAGGACTGTATCCTGATTAAGTGATTCATGACCTCATTTACAGGAACCAATTGATCCCAGAGTGCAATATGCTGAACAGCACATTCCTGAAGGGAATTTGCTGATGTATCAACAAATGGTGATCCTAAGCTGTCCTGCTTTAAATTTGATCAAGCACTTGATGTCCTAGCAAAATTTAAAAGGGTGGCTGAGTCCTGAGAAGAAAATGAGTGTAATCATTTGTGGAACAGCAGTGGCATTTTTACGAAGAAAGCCATCTGATGTGGCAGGGTGTTTTCAAAACTTTTCTTGCAGACAGATGTTCAACTGAAAAAGCYCTGATTTTTCTCCAAACATGCAGGAGGAGGCATAGGCACTTTGGGAAGTAGATTTGTTCACAAAATCACTTCTGTTTGATGTATCCTTCACACATGGATAACAAACAAGATAATCAAGCCAATGATCACAGCTGTTGAAAAACAACTGTGTCAGGAAGAAAAGCATGTGCTAGGAATTTCCCAGAGAGATGCTTTGAATAATAGAGTTACACTGCTGCCCATCATGTAGATGCCTTTTCACTCTCGTCAAAATTCTACAAACAATATAAAGCCATTGAATGTAAAATCTACATGTAAAAARCAGTTTAGATTTRTTGACTATTTAAAGAAAACTGTATAAAATTAARCATTCTTCCCCTCACAGAAATGGTAACAGAAAGGTAGCTTCAAGAAGATTTTACAAGCTACAAGCTTTCTATTAAAAAGTAGAGATTCTYAACTAASGAAGTGTTAGTCTAATATCTGACACTAAAATGTATAGATGTACATTAATTTTGAACTGCTAGGATGAAAAATTTGTAGAGATCACAACTTGAGGATGGATTACCAAGAGCTTTTTGCCCATATGACTCAGTTGAATTACTCAGCTTCTTTAATAAACTGGATTGCAGGAAATTTTAGCTAAGGTTCATTCTTCATTAGATTACAAATCACAGAATTTCTTTTTCCTTTTCCTGTTTTTTCTGTGTTTACAGTTTCAGTCATTTTGGAAATTGGTTGTCAATGTTCCTCTCAACAGAATTGTAAAATGAATTTTAGCATGTAGTTTTTGAAATGCATTGAAAAACAGGTGGAGTATCAACTAATTTCCTCCCAACATGAGTGCAAACAGAAAGCTTCATAAGTTTCAGAAAGTGATGGCCATATGAAAAGCACTGACATTGTAATGGTAATAAAATTTTACAAGAATTGTCTCATTTCTGGTAATAAATTGATTGTTGTCTGTAGCAAATTCTAACTAATCTAGTAAGTTTCTATCCTGGATTTAGATTTTCTTACTGTTCAGAATTGTTGGGTATGTTAAAATTTAAGTCTTCTTTGAAGTTTCAAGCAATTATATTTCTTAGTACTCTTCTTAAGGGTATGGGGAATAATATCCTCCTGATTTTCATAGGTCAAATCTTTATATTCTTTTAATTAGTTTAGTCAAGCTGATTTGATACTTTTAAAGTGATTGCATTAATTAAGGTAATCACAGTGCACATAACATAATAGTTTAATCAGGTAAATATTTCAYCTCTTCAGTGAGGAAATGACTGATCCTTTTTCAGTAAAACAATGTTAGATGTATTTCAAAATACTTTTTTGCAAGCTGTGATGGAGCTAGATCCAGACAAACAAAGATAAATAGAACTAAAGAAGAAGAAAATTCTACAGTTGTAAGCTGCTCAGTTTTCTGCTTCAGAGCAAAAAAAATAGTGTAATTCTTGACACTAAACTTTCTGTAGATTGCAGCTGTTTCTGGCCACTCAACACATTTAATTCATGTTTCCTTGCAGCCATTTGGTGGGATTTGGTTCAAATTTTAWCTTTAACATAAGCACATTTGGGGGTATCTTGGGGGTTCTATGATACCCTGCCTGAATGTTTGGATGGCAGATTTTGGGCAGGGTGAGACCCTACTCCTTTCCAACCTAGGGAGGAAGGACACACATAYAGGATCCATAGGTCAGTGGAAGCAGGATTCCATATTTTCTGTGCAGCATGCCTACTTGTACGGTATAAACACAATTTCTGGGACTTCAGTCCTTGAAACAAGTACACCTTCAGTTGTAAGACCACTTACATTTAGAAYAGGGCTTTTAAAAATTGTTTAAAACTACAGATAAAAATCAAATAGAAACATAAAGGGTCTGTGTGATATTTATAGCATTAAACAATAAATCACTTGGAATAGCTACCTTCTTTGAAGCAAAGGAATATTCTGTGAGAAAAACCATGCTGACAGAAATGCACACACTTTGTTAAATATTGGAGCTGAAGYTGCACAGACATTCAGACCAGTGCTGAATATGTGTGTATATTAAAAATATGATCTGTCTCAGATAAGAGTAGAARTAATGAAGTCCTGAAACATATTCTATATAATTTTTGTAATGAAACACAACATTATTAATGATGTATTAGGTCATTGTGCATTTCAATAGAGAAGAGTTTGTTTTTTTTTACAACAAGTTGAAGAATGGTAGTCATGTTGCCAAAGTTGTTTCCCATTTTCTCTTTTGCAAAAGGAGAAAAGAYTAAGCCAGGTTTGTTTACAAAGTGTGATTACATTCAGTGAAGTGCTGCTAAAAGGAAGCTTATTTAACTTTAACTCAAGCCCGTGGAATCAGCAGAAATAGGAAACCATAATTTGAAAACAAAATCTATGCAATGCTACCTCTCCAGGTAGGACATATCAGTATTTATGCTGTCTTATTTTGGCACTCTAAACCAACATATCTATTTTAAGCTAGTTGTCCATGTTGTCCATTTCTCCAAGTCACTGATGAGAAAAGTACACCCAAAAGGGRAATTTTCCCCACCTTTAGATTTCTGAATTCCCACAAAGATTTTTATATTAACAAGATTTCCTTTGGATGGGCCAAGAAAGGAGCCACAATATCACCCTGCATTTTTTCAGATGGGCAAAAGATAAAATTTCCAGACATTCATTCTTTCAATCAATGCTGAAGAAACAGGGCAGTGGTGATTCACAGTGTGATACCAAATGTTAATTGCAGAATTATGTGATTTAAAATGAATACAAAAGCACAATGCAATGGAATTCTGAGAAATGTATCTTTTTACTATGGAAAAAAAAGAGAAACTGAAAATGAAATTTATAACATGTTCCAGGTGTAAGAATTAAGATTACATGTAACTRCTCAAATATACATTTTTATAGTATCACTTTCTAAACAGGAGATCCAGTTACATTCCTACTCTTGAGCTGTTAACCCTCTAGTCTGGTAACACAGTGAAAACTGAATTTACTGTACGTGCCAAAATCCTTGTTCATTATGCAGATGTTTTATTTTACATCTTTTGTTGTTTTCTAAATTCTGAAATGTAACTTGTTCCAGTGATCCTTTTCCAACAAAAAAAGGAAAAAAAAAAAAACCCCACAAAAAAACCCCCAAAACCAAAACCCCACAAAAAACCCCAAAGCAAATCAAACCAAACCAACAAACAAACAAAAAACAAAAACAAATAAACAAAAACAAACAAACCTTGCAGTCATCAGAATAAAGGGAAATTGTGATAAAAGGTGAAAGCAAAGAACTTTATGAATAAGAAGACAGAAGAACCCRCATCTTAAGTTAGTTGCTGATTGCATTTGCAAAGACAAAATGAGTCTGAGTGATGCACACAGATTTATTATAATACTTATCAGYTTAAAAATTATCTTAGATTTCCTGTGGCAGAATGTAACTTCCGGAGAGAGAATTCTCTTCAGTAAATCTAAGTACAGTGTGAGATTTGCATTGAAAAAGACACAGAATATGAAAAAATTCTTGCTTGTTTCATATATTATCCAAGTATTTTGCATTTTAAAAAAGTTCACTTGGTATTATTATTATTAGACCTAAAATACAATGAAAAGCAATCATTCAGAACTTGAAGTTTGCACAAAATGAAGATAGCAGACAGTGAAGTTATAACAAAGAAGGTACAACATGCATTAGGAACTGTAAAGACAGACAGAAGCATTGRAACAGTTTTTCAATGAGAAAGAGAAAAGCAAGAAGCTAAAAATCAGTCTAACAAATCAGTSTACCGTAGTCTTATCTTTTAGAGACATATTTTGAGCAATGAGAGCTTAAGTGGAGATAAAAGAATAAGCAAGAGGTGATATGTCTGAGAATTCTTAGACAATTGCTGATGGAAGTAGAAAAGGTAAAACTGCTGCTCTGCAAGGCACAGATAAGGCAGTAAGAGAAYGCAGTCTCTGCCAGGAAAATCACTGCAGGCACCAGCCCTGCCATGACCCTTAGCCACAGAATTMTTCAGGAGACCAAAATCACCAGTATTGCCAAGTCTGTGTAAACATGGAGGGAACTAAATTCTCATCAACTGAATTAGTATGATAAGAAATGCTTTGGCACATCTTTAATCAGACAAGTGAGTTTAGGTAAACATCTATAAAATTAACTATCGTTGATACAAATAAACTATGTGTTTCCAGAAATCTGAGCGTAGACTCTACTAACTGATCCTATTTTAATTTTTGAACAGTTCATAAAAGTGACAGACCACCACCAGTGACAAATCTGATTACTAAGTGCCCGCCTCCTGATTCCTAGAGGCTTATTGAACATGACATGTGCTACACGTAAAAATATTTTGGCACATTTACTATAGCACAGACAGACTTCAGAAAGCATGGTATGATTTGTTAGTTCTCTGACATTGGCCAGACAGATTTTCCAGGAAACAAAACAGTTCCTATGTTAAAAAAACCCCACCAATAGCAATAGCACCAGATCTGAAAGGAATTTTGATCACCTAGTTCATCCCTTTGCTGTGGTATTTAACCTAAGACTTCTCCCATATAGAAGCAAGAGAAAGCATAGATTTCTAAGTCTTGTAGAGAATAATATATTTTTCTAGATCCTGGTTTGGTCTTTCCCACTCTAGTTTTTCTTTCAAGAATATAACACAGTTTATCTCTGTTCAATTTGTGTTCCATGTGAGCCACAGGGCCYTTTTTACCTTGAATTCCTTTCTGTGTCTCTGTTTTTGTAACTAAGCAGACCTCTTCCAATGTGATTTCCTTATTGAAAAATGTTATAATAACATATTTTGTCTTCTAACTTGCTTGGTTCCCATCCAGGCTTAATTTTAGAAACATCTTTCTCTACTGTCCAGACTATTAATTTGAATATATAATATTGCCAAATCCATGAAAAATCACTGTATCTTTTTGATATCTATGATATTTATCTTAATTTGTACATGATTATCCTTTTTTGTATATTAATCATACGGTCTCAAAAAAAGAAAGTTGTTCACAGAAAGGCCTGGTACAGCTTGAGAACCTCAGGAATAAACCCCTTTCACCATAAAAATAAATCTATATCCATCTGGACTGTGTAAAGGGTCATTAAAATTAAAAGAGGGACACCCAGAGGACAAAAATAAGGAGTGGAACTTCCTGAACTGTCAAACAAAACCAAATGTGTTTTGAGTACTGGTAAAATTCTAGGTGGCATTTAGTGGTCTTTTTTTTTTTGTTGGGGACATTTTTTCTAATGTACACTAACTTTGTGCCATTTTACAATTCAGCAGTTTTTATTTAACTCCCTTTATTTTTTATAAAAGCCTCAATTTGTGTTGATCAGCTTTGCTGGGGTGAGAAAACTGAGAAATATAAAGACAACACAATTCTTAARGAGTGCAACAATAGCATGCAAAATTGTATGAGTAAGGATTAAAAAAAAAATGTGGAAGAATTCCTAGTGAATGCAYATGCCAACTTCATCAAGGAGTCACTTGCTCTTTGAACAGGCTCTYCCATAAATTTCCCACTCCAGAATTCAGAAAGGTAAAATAAAAAACCTCTAATCCAAACTATGCATGGCAACAGGGTCCTGAGGTTGTCAACATTGCCCTYGGGATAACTAAAAAGACCTTCTTAAAATCAATAAACCTTGCTCTTTATGCTTGTTAACATGACCAGGCCAAGCTGMATGGGGCTCTGAGCAACCTGGTCCAGGGGATGGTGCTAGTGCCCATGCAGAGGGTTGGAAAGAGATGATCTGTAAGGTCCTTTCCAACCCAAACCATTCTGTGATTCTCTRATTCTCTTATTAGACAGAATGCCAGTAGAGTGTGGGGGAAAAATACCATATACTTGTGTCTAATCCAAATAAAAAATTAACAAAAAGTTGATCTATAAAGCTGATGCAGCTCATGTTCCTTCTGGCTTTGCAAGGAAATTTGTCTTTAAGCTTCTGGTTAAAAAATCTCTTTTAGTAATGCTGCTTTAAKGCTGCTGATACACATCTGCAACACAAATCAAAATATTTAATCTCATGAAATGATATTGCCAGATAGAAAGATGAAAACCCTGTTACAGTCTTATCTCTGCAAGTAAGTAATGACAGTATAAAGCTTTATTTGTAATAAGCACAAGTTTCCAGAATAAGCTTTTCCACGTAACCACACACAGTGAGTTTTGTTTTGTGTAATTACAGACTTAAGAAATAAAAGAATTTGCATTTAGTGTTCACATGTAGAGGAATCCAACCTGGTGTTTAGTTATCCTAGGAAAAATTCTTATGCTATGTAAGAAAAGTGTTCAGGATTTATTTATGACAACAGCATTATTCTCAATATGATACWAATAATTCAGATAATACTGAAAAATTGAGAAAATAACATCTCTTTAGATAGAGTTTCTGAATTATTTCAGAAAGCAGTGGCATCAAGTCTTCTGTCCATTATTAGAAGCCAAGAATATATATTTTGAAAAAAAAAAAGTGTTTTCCTAATCTGGCTCTACTCATTAATTAGAATGAAATAGCTTTGAAAATGTTCGTCCTACCATTTTTCATAGATTACAAGTAKAGATATGTTTATTACTGACATTTTCTAGTTGTTTTCAAGGAATKTATCAGTAATTATTTACACAACTTACTTTTTTTCTGGCTCATGCCTCTCAGATTGGATTTTATTTTCAACACAACAATATACTTCAAGCATCCAAATCTCTCTAAAACTCAGCTATAACCACGCAGAAGATTCACTACATCTGTACCATGGATGCATTTCCCCCCTTAAACCTAAGGAAGGAAAAAGAGRCACTGATACTATTTATGCCCTGAACTTTGGCAAAGCTGTTGTKGATGTGATATGATGATGTCCTGTGGATCCTAATTTGACATGTCATGCAGACAAGATAGTAAGTGTGGGCCAAAATCATGGGGCTAACAAAATTTCAAAGTTATCTTATTAAGTGCTATCATGTTGAAAGAGCTTAAGGACATGGTTATGCCTGTATGAAATCAGAGTGGCTGTTGATTAGCTGAATTATCTCCTGGTCTCATATATGAGTGGGGGGAAAATCAAATCCTGGGGCTCCCTGTTGTGGAAATAACCAGAAAACTGTGTTTTGTTAGGAGAGATTGTACAGTTTACAACACTGAAAGACAACCACGAAATTCACAAACACAGAAGGGAGTAATTATTTATATTCTCAATATTTGTCTCAACAGGCTGATCCTACTTAATCCCTTCCAGTGTTATTCTTGGTTTAGAATAGAGGATTGAGTCATTTAAGAAGAATAAGAATGCCATCAGTAAATAGAAACAATCCAAGGATAGACTTTTTTCCCCTAAATCATCTGTTAATCTTAAATTCTTCCTCCAAGAAAAAAGATATAAAGAATATTAAAATGAATAATTACTTACAGAGCTATGAAGTGTTGTCAGTTTGATAATTCRATAATATTCTTCAATATAGGAAGGAACTGCTTAAAAAAACACCCAAAAACCTGGAAATGCTCCATTGTCTAAACCYTTGGTGCTAGAAGCTATATTTATAGCTATGATGCTTAACATAATATTTATTTACTGTAAAGTTTCTAGAACCAATGATTTTTCATGCACACTAAGGGTTTTACAAASGCTGACTTTGTAAATCTATAAATTATTTCTATTTTTAGTAGTGAAATGTATCTTGGTTGATGTAAGGGAACCTAGACTTCAGAAGTCTGCAAAAGATATTAACCATACAGAGAACATTAAGGGGTCTACTGAAGGTTTTACAGGTGTCTGCAAATRTAAGTTCTCTCAGATGAATAATATTAAAATACATAAATCTGTCAGTCTAGCTGTCTTCAGCTGACATATCTGCAGACAAATCACCATAACTAGCGCAGCAGAGTATCTCTTTTGATATCAATAAAGACATAAAGAGTCACTTTTCTGCGCATTAGGGTGCTGTTCATTTAATATCTGATTCAGATATGATCATGTTCTAAAAATTAGTGTTTGAGGTTTGTGCTTTGGCTGCTATTTAATAGTTTATACTTAATGAGGAAAATAAGCCAACTTCCCTGCTTTCCTTAGACAAAATCACTGAAGGTGCCTGCAGCAGAAGTTCTTTGTGTAAATCCTCTGGTAACTGCTTTGGAGAAGAAAAATAATGGGACAAAACTTAGCTTCTGTACATCTTTATGCAAACACTGTGGATTGTACAGTAGTGGACCATACAAATGCAACTTTGGAGAATCATTTAGAAGTGTCTTTTCCTTGCTTTCAGCAAAACCATTATCCARTCCCATTACTGTAAACTGTCTTCTAGTGATCAAAAATAATGATCCAGTTCACTTTACTGTCTAACCAAATGTGTCCCTTTAATGAGAAAAGCATTAGCATTCCTAATTCTAATGTAGTTGGTAGTTTTAATGTGTGACTTTCTTGTAGTTCCCCACACTTACGGATTTTGCATTTTATGGTTCTTCTCTTCAGGCTGCAGTTTTAATTCACAAATAACTGCACACCATTCCTTGGACACAGAGTGAAGAAGTTTTGAACTTTTATTATRTTGAGATGGCTTTGGATTCCCTTTGGAATCTGCATGGTTATTTTATGAAGATCCTAACAAGCACTACAGGAAATWTCAGTTAAATGAAGTTATGCTGGTGAAGGATAACAGAAGGACAAAACAAAGCTGTTTTAGCAGCTTGTGTTTTATGAGAAACAGAGGTAAGGGAGACACCACCCACGCGTTCCAGGGTGACAGAAGCAGTAAGAGAGTGTGTTCCCTTTGAGCTTTCCAGTGCTATGATAATCAACAGAGCTAATAAAATGCAGCACTTCATGGGCTTTTGGCATTGTGAACCTTCAGGAGGACATAAAATTATTGCCAAAAAAGAATCCTAAACCCTTGGTTTTAAAACAAATATCCTGCCTGCTTTCTCTAGCAGCACTAAATTGTTCCTGAAGTTGTTTGTGTAATCTGCCTATCTCTCTTTATCTGGATTAGATAAAGGAAGTGAGGTTATTCTATCAATGATCAAAACAATGTATTAATGGCCTCCTTCTGGATTGGGCCAAAGATACTGTCTACATTTGATTTACTGAAGTTGAGAGAAAGTCTGCAGTGTTTGTGAATCCTGGGTAATTATGCTGTGTGATGCAGAGTCAGCAGCAACATGCAGACTGCAGCAAGTAACAGATGGTAATATTCACTGTGAGTTGGTAAGGTTAGTCAGTGCAACACAGCAGCCAAAATCTTTGCCAAGATTGTCTCTCTCTCCCTCTCTCTCTGAATGTACTCCTACCCATTGAGAAAAATTCTCTCACACACACTATTGCTATAAATTTGTAAGAACCCCCAATGCAAAATCTTTATGTTTTCTTACTTTCCCTCCCAGGGAACTGCTCTATTCATTACCTGGACTTAATCTACTCCCTGCAGACTGAGCAGGCAACTAACTTTGCCAAAACAAATGTTTGCACAGGGCTTCTCTAAACGGTGGCATTCAGCTATTGTTAGGCATGAACAGAGTTTATTTRGGTTAAAAATCCCACATTTTGGAGGGTGGAAAGATGTAAAAAAAAGACTTCCTTGCATTTGCAGTACTTTAAAGAAAATGCTTGTGTTTACCAATTGACAAGACAAGTAGAGATAATAAAAAGAATCTTACCAGTAAGTGATTTATTAAGCTTTCAGAACAGGGGTCAATAAATATTCACAGGTCTCTGGTGCACCTCAATATCTGACTGCTTGTAAGGCCAAATCTTGTAGAATGGCTGCAGAAACCCTATGAGAAATTCTTTTTTTTTTTTTTTTTGCTTCTCCACAATCTGAGAACCCTCTGTCTGTCTCCCCTCCTGTTGTATCTGTCAGGTCCTGAGGTCTGATCACAGAATCACAGCTTAGAATGAGTTGGAAGAGCCCTTAAAGCAGCTCTGTTCTGCTGCAGGTCTTTGCTGCTCCCTTTTATTGCTGGAGCTTAATCCAGGTAATAGCTATGAAGAAGAAAGAGATTTGGGCCACAAAGTACAGGCAGCTCTATCCCTGGCCCATGCACAGAGAGGCACAAGGGTGTTAACAATTACACAGTAGGATCCAAGCCTGAAATGTTATTTAAAATCATAGTTAGAGAATTGCAAGAAGGCTGCTTCTGAAATGAGAGCTTAAAAGAAACTAGGAACAAAACATTTTATTCATCAGCTAAACAGATCCTAGTTATGAATTCTCTCMAGTTATTTCCTCTTGGCCAGCCTAGTCCTGCTGGARGGCTGCTGCAGACTGGAGGCACCACAACTACAGCAGCTCTCTCCAGCTAAATGCTTCAGGAGAGCAGAAACACAGGATAGCTATGCTGCATTYTTRAAGCCAAGATAATTAAACYGTGAGGTGTAATTGTAACAGCTCAAGTCAGATTTCCTGGATARAAATGAAAAATAACCTACCAAAAGCTGTGACCTAGAGTTGCATTTCCTCTGTAAAATTGTTTTAAAATGTCAGATAAGCATAAAATTTGGCTGTGTGAAAGAAGGAACAATAAATRCAAGTAAGTAAGTAAGTAAGTAAAAAGTGTATAATGGCAGATTGATCAGGAGTCAGATTGATACAAATGTTGGGTAATAGCATGAACTTTTCATGTTTTAAAGCAATGCACTGCCAATTTTCCCCTRCAAGTTCTTTTTGGCAGGAAACCACTGGAGTATAGAGAGGCAACAAAAAAAATATGCGTGAGCTGTGCAATCTACATAGATTCACTGGACCTCAATGAAATAAGACTCTTAAGTTTTAATCAGAAAGATAAAGATTGAAGAAAAGGGTGAGGAATTTCTTAACCCAAMAATTGGAAAGGCTCTTACAGCAAGCCCATCTTGAGAGGTTTCTCAGCAGAAGTGACACCAGGATAGGTCTGTTTGTGATTTTAGGCCAGGACAGGAAGAGAATGATCAAAAGAGAAAGAGAAGAGAGAGAAAGCAATGCCATTCCAAAGCTGTCAGCCTTCAGATTGGAATTGTTTCTCATAACAATTAAAAAGTAGACTGGCCATGAATGTATAGCTATTTMTCCAGGGCTGAAGAAGTTTGTGTATTGGGAAGGTAATCATCCCTCTATATCTTTTCCATTCTCCTTCTGGCATTAAGGATAYCAGAGAATCACAGAATATCTGAGTTGGGAAGGGACCTCTGAAGTCCATTTGGTGCAACCTCTCCTGCCACCCAGAGCCAGTTGCCCAGAGGGGTTTTGAATATCTCTAAGGATGGAGACTCCACAACAACTCTGAGAAACCTGTGGCAGTGCTCAGTCACTGTCACTGAGTAAAGAAGTGTTTCCTGCCWTTCAGAGGGACCCTYCTGTGTTTCAGGTTGTGCCATTGCCTCTGGCTCTGTCACTRGACMCCACTGAAGAGTTTGGTTCTGTCCTCTTTGCACCCTCTCCTGAGGTGTTTGTGCACACCAAAAGATCCCCTTGAGCCTTCTTCTACCCAGACTGAAGGGTCCCCACTCTCTCAGCCTTTCCTCACACATGAGGTGCTGGAAACCCTTAATTACATTTGTGGCCCTTTGCTGGACTACGCCCATGTGTGTCACACACTGAGGAGCCCAGACCTGGACACAGCACTCTAGGGAGGGACCTCACCTGGGCTGAGCAGAGGGAAAGGATCATCTCCCCCAAACTGCTGGCAACACTTTGTCTAATGTGGCCCAGGATGGCCTTCTTTCCAGCAAGGACACATGGTCARCTGGGTGTCCAACTCCAGGATCTTTTCTGCAAAGCTGCTTCTCAGCAGGATGGCCCCCAGCATCTCCTGCTGCYTCAGGCTATTCTCTCCCAGGTGAAGGACTTGGCACTTCCCCTTGTTGAACTTCATGAGGTTATATCCTGGGCCAGAAAAGAATCTGATCTATTATTTTGCCTATGATWGGAAACTTTACTTTTCTAAAAGCTTTGAAAAATGCTATTCCATTAAAATATACAAATACATAAAAAGTA
>CADDXX010000427.1:432980-536556 GCA_902810485.1 Alauda arvensis | reverse complement strand
GACTTTGCAAATATTCACCTTTATTGAAGTCACACTAGCTTTTCCCAGGCAGGCTATATTTCTCAAGGTGTCCACTAATTCTACAATTAGTTTGTACTTGTAGTAATTCCCTCAGTAAGGAGGGCAGACTTAGCGGTTTCTTGATCCTAAAGGAGCTTTTAAAAATACATCACATTTGTGATACCACAGATTCTACACTCCAGTCCTCAGGTGCCTTGGGAACCTTAAAACAGAAGTTAGATGATGTTGTTAGTAATTTAGCTGTTTCATCCTTGAGATCTCTTAGGGCTCTTGGGGGCACATGATCTAAGTCTGGTGATGTTTTAGTGTTTGTTTTGTTGCTTTGTTCCATGTTCCTCCTGCAACTGCTTCAGTTTCAGACTGGCCTTTTGCTGAGCCCACTGCAAGAAGGTAGTTCCCCTTTAGAGGGGGAATTTCACTTATTTCCACAGTGAATGTCAAGGCAAATAATTTGTGTAGCATTACATCCTGATTATCAGTTGTCCCTACCTATAGTCTGTGGGTTTCTTCTGATCTGTGTGAAAGATGTAGTACGAGTTTTCATTTTATCTTCTTAGTATTAGCTTCAAATTCTGGTTTAGTCGGTTCTTTTTTTTTTCTCATTTGATATGCCTGAATTTTATTAACACCTTTGTTACATTAATTAGAAGAACATGCATGATTTCAGCAATTTGAAGGATGTTKTCTTGTTTCTTGCAAATACCTTTCCTTCCCATTCTRTCTTGTTTTCATCCTYATTTAAGCCTTTCYTACTACAGTAYAATACACAAATCACCTGTAAGAATTAACTTTCTTAGCTCCTTCTTTCAACCTCCCTTTTCACAGGCTCCTGACTTTTACATCACTCTTTTCCTTCACAACTCCTTAAGAAGTGCATGAACWGGACGAGTTGTTTTGCTTGTGGAACCATTCTCCTTGGTAGTAGGGTGAATGAGGCCACAAACTGTGTTCCTTTAGCACCAATTCCCATATGTTAWAACCACCATGATTCAACAGAAATGRACTGGRTGACTTCTTAAGTGGTATTTGTATCAGTTGTGATGGAGAATGATGGTCTAGATGCGATCTCCAGATCAGGAAGTTACGACTTAATTGCTAAAAACTGAGATGGAGTACCAGGGGAAATATTATGCTTTATGCATTCTCCATCTCATATATACCTCCCTAAGCACACCAATCACTGTCTAAAACAGGATATTGAGGCAAATGGCTTTTTTGGTCTAACTCCATATATTTGTTTTTATAAAAAGTAAATCTGTTAAGAAGAAAATGCTTCATGGAGTGACGTAAATTTCCCCAAAATTTGATTTCAGAGGAAAACAGCAGGAAAAGTTCTGATGTTATTATATTCCCTTCTAGGGAACCTGGTTGTTTGATTACCTTTCTGAAGTGCCTGTACACAAATGCACACAGMATGGGGAATAAACAAGATAAACTGAAAACCTATGTGCTGTCACTGGGCCATGATCRTATTGCAATTAGAGAGACAGGATGGGACAGGTCACATGGCTAAATGGCTCTGCTGCCATTCAGTGGGACCTTGATAGGAAAGGTGGGCAGAGAGAAACATAATAAGGGTCAACAATGGCAAGTGCAGGGTCCTGCATCTGAGGAGGAATAACCCCAAGTACCAGCACAGGTTGGGGGCYGATCAAACTGAAGTTTCATGTGTTCAAGAAGTATTTTTTTATCCAATATCTTCCTTTCAGAAATRTGTCACTATGGTCAGCATTGATCCTTTCAGAGCATCACAGATTTTGCAATCTTGAAAAATTTTCACAAATCAAAACATTCAAAGCCTTGAAAATACAAACAGTCTCAAAAATACACAAAATATAAAATCCTTCCTGGCATATGAGAAGGATATTGAAACAAAGGGCTACTGTTGGGCTACTGTCTATTGTTTTCTTGCAGTTTCTACTATAAATAGCATCAGGGCAAAACCAGATGAAGAAATGCCAGTTTGAAAGTAAGTTACAACCAGGATGCAACTTGAAATGCTTTTGTTCTCTATTCCGGACTGCCCAGTCACACTTCACTGAGCTTGACACAGCTTGATTTCACCTTTGTGTCTAAATTATGGTTCTTCCCTTGAGGGAGCCTGGATAGCTTACTCAGCTTCCATCCTGTTAATAATGGATTCAGAAGTTTTTTTCTTTGTTTGGAAAGGTATTTGATTGTAAATCTCAACTGATTTGAGGCTATTTGATGGTGGTCAGTTTGAAGGAACACACACAGTTTGTTGTGATTGTGAGATGTTTCTGAAGGYCTGCCCATACAGCACACTAGGCCACTAGGCATTCCTGTGAATTTGGGATGTCCTGTTTATTTGACCTACTCTGGAATGTAAAATTTCTTAATTACACAGTAAATTTTAATGATTAGCTATGACATGTTTATCARTGTTTATTCCTAACTGCTTGAGAAGGTTTCTTGTTCTCCTTGCTGTTTCATTAGCCACAATGTTGTACTGACTTTAATAAATGTAAGTAAATAACATAGTTTCAGTAAACGACTTTATATTTTTTCAACAGGATAGCTAGCTAGCTAGCTAGCTAGATAGACAGACAGACAGACAGATAGATAGATAGATAGATAGATAGATAGATAGATAGATAGATAGATAGATAGATCCTCATGAAGAGGAGCAGAAATTTGATTGTTCTTAAACAGCACTGACTTGGAACAGGTTAGCATAAATGAGAGGAAAATTGTGCTTAAAATAAAATGCAACACTTTAAAATTAAACTTTGAAAGTAAATTAATTTTATTATGTCCTGTGAACACTTACATTGCAGGAAAGGCTTGTTACTTTTACTGAAAGAGTTCTCATCTTAAACTCCCAAGAAACAAGCAATTACTCATGTTATTGCTTGGCCTATACTGGGGGACTTGAGTATATCCCTGGCAGGAAACTCACTGTGTAGACTTGGTTTGTATTGGGCTTTCCCCAGACGAGGAAGGAGAATGTAGCTTAATTTAAAACCAGCCCTATAGTAATGACTTGGGTGCAGGTAGCCAAAGCAACATGTTTCAGAATCCACAGTGCTGCATTAGCTTCCCTCCTGCTGTCCAGCCTTACTTAAAAGGAAATTATTTTTTGGTTTTTTTTTTTTCAAATAAATCAATTTACTTTGGTAAATATTGTCAGAAATAACTGGATTTTCCCTTGGTTTTTTTTGTTAGGATGTGAATTTTGCCTTCATAGCTTTCCCCATTTTCTGTCAAGCCCCAAGCTCTGCCAGTCTGGCTGTAAAGCTGTTACCCAGCTTGTACAGTGATACTTTTAATAGCTCCAGTATCTCAGCTKAAGTCTGTTCAGGCTTCCAGGAAAGATGTGTTCTGCCTTGGATGTGCTCAAGGGCACGTCAATTACTCCTTGCTAGCTATCAGCATATCTAGTCACTTGATGGCTTCCCTTCTAGTCAAGAAAGYGCAACACTTTGAGCATCACCTCCATTTACTGACTCTTAAGTCTTGCATCTTGACTATTTCTTAATCCTTATACCTTTTATCTTTTTCTCCACTGTMTCCTTCCTCTGCCCTTGATCAAGCATATACATTGCAGCACAGGAGGCCATGCTGCTACCTCCATAGCATGGCCCCCAAAAAACAAAGATCCTTTTTCTTGTCTGCCTTAGTTTTGGAATTGAAATTAGTGCTTCTAAGACTTTCCCTCTCATAGTAAGGAATGAATCATAGCTTTTAAAAAGAACCCCAAAAAAGACTCCCTTTCTCACATAACTGCAGTAACAAAGGATTTTAAAAATATATAGAAAAAAAACAAAAACAAAAAGGCATAGCAGAATACTCATGTAAAAGGGGAAACACAGCTGCAATATATAAATAGCAGTTTTCAAGCTGGAAGAGGAAAAAAATCTTTTTGGAAAAAATACAAAAAGATATCGTTAWATTTGGATCGTTTTTAAAAAGAAAAATCTGTTACAATATAATGGCCATTTACAAGTGGGGGACTCTTTAAATGTTCTTTGCCTCTGGGTTTTTGTTCCTTCTTCTACATTTGGGCAAATTGTTGTATGTCCTCAAAAAGCAATAATTTCTAATTGTAGTGATTTTAAAATGTACATAAACCCTTGGGAGACATTGACAAAATGGGTACATGGGTCCAATTTAATATCAAATTTCAGATGTAGAATATGAGTCAGCCAGYTCATTAGGTACATAGTTTGCTTGAAGTCAGGGATAACTTCATTGACCTTAACAATCCTATTAGCAGGTTTACCTCGATTTTAAACCCACCAATGTCYCATTAAAATAAATGACACTGACTATAAGGACTTTTAACTCACAGCCCTGGCAGATATGACATGATTAATCTTTAGTGGGTCAAGACCAGAATATTCACTATCTAAAAACTTAATCTCTTATGTGCAATAAGATATACAATTAYGTATAATTATAGGTTCTCATGTCTGGACCTACTTTAAAAAATGCATATTCCTGTTTTGGAATAGTATTGAAATAATCTGTTTAGTTTGTACAAAAAAGATGTTTTCTAAAGCTGCACAAAATCTTCCCTTCATCAGACACTGACTGGCCAGGACTCCCCTCTCCTACATGCTTTCTTGGAGATTAATAAATCTTTTGTAGTTGCACAAGCTATGAAAGAAAAATACTGTAATGATTTTAGAGGAGATAAACATTTGTTTCAGAACTTCCAGAACATATATTTCTTACCTTGCAATGTGCGGGAATTCTCAGCTTTGAAATCTACAGCCTTTTAATGACTCTCTCTAGTCACTTATTGCAGCCATAAATTCTGTAACATTGGATGGAAYATTTCTAGGTGGGTTGTTGAATAGGAACTCAATAGTTTAATGTGCTGTGCTCTTTACATAATGCACTGTGCTAACAATCAGATAGAMCTTCCTAATTAAATGTGGTACAAGTTGTATAATGCAGGCATTAGTAAATCTGTGTTACTGACRCAGGAGCAAGGCATGCTAAATTATAAATGATGCTCACCGGAAATTGAAACATAACATGTGCAAGTTTAACAATCAAGAAACAGTCAATTAAATGTAGGCTTAATTTCCCTTTTAAACTCACAGAATGTTGCACATATTCTGTGCAAACAAACCCTTCAGTAGTGTTTTTTAGCATAATATGTACTTTTTAATTTGATACTTCCCACCTGAGCTTAGTCATTGCCAAGGTTTTTAACCATGGACAGGGTTAATTTTTTGCAGTACCTACGAAGAAGAGGAGCCTGGAAGAGTGTGATTGTGGCCAAGACCCAAATTTTATTCAGTGCCATTTCACGTCATTGCCCGGGCACTCCTTTCTGATGGAGCAAGCCTGGTGGATGGAGCGGTGGGGTGATGCTCGTCCCAGCCAGAGGCAGCAGTTTGGGTGGCATGGCTGTGGGTGGGTTGAGCCCCACACTCTGTCTTTTGCATGCTTTCATTATTAATCTTGTTGCTATTACTGTTCCTTTTCTTATCTCATTGCTGTTTCCAGTGARTGGTTCTTATCTCAACTGGTCATCTTTGCCTTTTGTGCCTCAGTTCTCCTCTCTGGACACTCATGGCCAGAAGAGAGGGGGAGGGGAATCAAGCAAAAGGCGCTGTGGTTTTGGAGTCCTGTTGCAGGGGACACTAAATACCATTCCTAAACCACAACAGTCARGAAAACCCCAATAAATCTCCTATTACAGGAGCTGTGAAGGAAATGCAGTCCACAGCTCAGAGGGCTACAGTCGAGAGGGAACAATTAATTGCTCTGTGTGACAGACAGCCTCTGATTGCTACCCAGCTATTGATCATTACCTGCCTAAGGAGCTCCTAGAAACAACCAGGTAGAAAATATCTGAGTATTTGAGCTATAAGAATGGTTACCTGGCTTGGAAGTGGCCAAGTAAGTCACAAGAGGTGGGAATTTTTAGTACTTATTGATATTTTGTGGACAATTGTCATTATTGACAGGTAAAAAAATCAATGGGTTATCACAGTGTTGAAAGCACACACATTTTAAATGGCATTCAAACCAAATATTATTAGGATTGCATAACAAACATGCAAACATGTTTTAGCAATGCAATGCAACATGCAATTTAACCTGATGTTATTGAAAGTTAGGTTTCTTTTTGGATGGGACAAATATGCTTGCAGGAGGTGATGCTAATGGAGATGTTTATAATAATTTTAAAATCAATGTGCACTGATATTGTGAATCAGAGTGTGAATTTTAGAGGGAACATACATGAAGCAATAGGAACATACATAAGACAAATCTATTCATGAGAGCTTAGGTCTGATGCCTCCAACAAGATTTACAAGAACCATTTTTTTGCAGGAATTAGAGATGTTTATAGTGACATGGAAAGAAGCAAAGAAGGAGATTTTTCTTCTGATGCATTAATTACTCATTTTGTCATCCTTATTACAAGGATGTTCAATAGCTAATCAGGAAATTAAGTGATTAACTTAGGCTTTCTTTAAYTATTCTGTCATTGAGTTTCATTCAGGCTTGCAGGACAACAATCCTGTGGTATGCCAAAGCACTGAAGATGCAGTAATGATTTGTATATGTATATGAGTTTATATATGTGTATCTGTGTGCTCAGGTGTGTTGGCTGATTTTTAAGTCCCTTGCTCTATCTGAAARGAAATATTTGAAAAGTAAGGGTTTACTGAAGAAGCATTAATGCTGAATAACTTTTACTCACAGATGGATAAACATTATATTTATATCATACAAATACTATCAGTGGCAAGTATTAACTGAATTTTTAACTTGATCTATTAACCAAAATAATTGTTAATATAACTAAGCATTTGGAATGTTCTAAGAYTACTTCCAAAGACTGTTGAGCTTTAGATCAGGTCTTCAAAAAAGTGAAATGACRTTGGCTCTTCCATTCATGAGACTTTTATGCTAACCTATTGGAAAAGCTATTGACAGTTTGCAGTGCTAGATTCTTTCAGTAATCATTGTATTATTTATGTATGTATGTATCTTTAAAAATTCAAGATGCYTATAATTAATTATTGAAGATTAAGGTGCATTATTTTAGACTATAATGATGTGGTGAAGATACATTAGTAGCTGAAGTATCATCTGGTCTATGTTACTAATGTCCATTCCAGTCTAACAAGTTACCTGTGCAGCTATTCTCCTTACTGAAACACCTTGATTTCTTAGGGTGCAACTTTGAACTACTGTACTGTTGTTTTTTAAATGTCTACCTAAGGCTAAACTTGCTGCCATTCAACACTTAAGTAAACAGACAGGATAAGCTTTAAAGAATATCTACTGTTCTTAGCACACTGATGGTGTTGTCCTATTTATTGTATGGACTAATGTGCAACTTTTAAATATCAGCACAGAAGAGGTGAAAATACAAGACAGCTGTTCTTCACAAAGGGAAAGACTTATTTCCCATTGCTAATCTATTTGCAAAAGCAAATACAAAGTGTCCCTAGATTTCTTTTCATACAAGGATCCTCTATGTACTGTTGAAAAAACAGGTGTGAAGGCTAAATGCTAAGTGAGTGTTTTGCCTCTGTGATGCCAGTAGTAGGTGATAATCCCTGCTTTTGTTAACTGAAGGTACAGATGAAGATCGATGAATATACTGTCTTTATTCTGTACCAGCCATGATGACACATGATCTTCTTGTGCTCCCATCAATCTCGCTGCTTTTTTTGGTCAAAAAATTGTTTTTAAGTAACATTACTTAACTGCTCATCTCCTGTTCACTGACACAATCTCATGTTTATTATGCAGTCAGTTAATGAGCAAGGAGAGGAGCTACTTGAATCAGAACTTCTGTTGGATCTCATGTGTTTCAAAAGAGGTTAAATACACCTTTTCAATGCAGARTCTTGCCTTTGAAATCTTGGGAGTGCTGCTGGCTTGAAGCTGCAAGTGTGCAGGCCTTGCTGTGTGTGCCTTGCCTTTCTACTTTTTCCCAACTGCACACTCTTGATGGCTCTTTGCTCTCATTCAGCTCAGTATTCCTTCAGATTTTATGTATTCGCGTGGTCATGTGAAAGCAGGTGAGACTCATAATAAGGAGGCAAGATTTCTGAAACCAAGACCATGGCTACACAACAGAAAAATAAATTTTCCCCAGGCAGCTTTGTCAGGGCTTACTATGCTTAGACCATTTGTGAGAATAGTAGAAGCATRTACTTTTCTATCCTGACAGCTAAGGATAGATTCCCTCCATCTGAGGAAATGGAATGACAAAAATATTGGATGCTACCAGGGAAAGTTTCTTGATCAAGTTATCATCAGAAAGCCTTGTAGAGTCCTGTGGATATATATACATATATATATATATATACACACATATATATTTATATATATATATAAATATATATATAAATATATATATATATATATTTGTATGTATTTTATTTTTTGCTAGAATGTCCCATGAGGCAAATGACCAACTTGAGTCTGTCGTGGAAGGAAATCCTGGATAAGGTGGAGCTGGAACAACACACAACATCCAGCTGTTTTTGCAGTCTAGTGYTTCCAAGGAGGTGGCAACTGCTAAAGCCACTTGTTAATGTGGTAACACAAAATAGYCTCCACAATCACAGTAACCTCCAGAAGTCTTTGGCACAATCTTGTAACTGGAAATTGTTGGCAAATAGCATTGAGAAATGGCAGGATGATGAAGGGGCAATATTAAGGCAGTCTTGATGTATCACGTGACTTGATTGCTGCAGTGCTTCATTCACCAAAGTAAAAAAGCAGCCTTTACTTGTAGAAACTGAATTTTGAAATGAAAAACTTGAAAAATAATTGCAGAATAGTTCTACAAAGACTTTAATAGCTTTTGTTAATAGTGGAAATTCTACCCTGTGTTCAGGGCAAAATACTGCTACTGCTACAGTGCAAAGACCTCTCCAGAACAAATTGTGAAAGGAAAGCTAARACTAGAATTTATAGCCTATAAAACTTACAGTGTTTGTATTGTTGCCTCATAATTGCATGAAAGTTATGTATATTGGTTTGCTAGGAAATACTGGGACAATATTCTACATTTCCTTTTACATGGTAATATTTCTACCAAGCTTATTTACTCATTACCAAAATACAACCCGCCTTGCAAATCATGATTTTAATTATATGCATGTACATGGTCATTTCATGTAACAKGGTTTCAACAGCAAGCAGTTCTGTAGCTCAGAAGTGTTTCAGTCTCTGCGTTTAACAGCAGTTCTTCGATGATGCAAGGGTGAACGGTCTATATGTGTGGTTTAATTTCTTTTCAACACAGTTCTGTAACATCCCAACTCTCGTTTCCAAGGCCCAGACACAACATGAGACAGTCCTGCTCTCTCTTAGGGTGAAACTGCAGATTTCCTTCCTGATTTAATTTCGGAAGTTRCACACAGCAACCTTGGCCTCCTGAGTGCTGCTGAGCCCACTGTACCWAATTTGTAACTTGAGCAATGTTTTACATGTTTTAATGTTATACTGAAAAACAAAGATCCTTATTATTAATAAAACAGACATGGTTCAAGGAAAGGAACATTTAAGAAATGGCATTCAGATACTTGCATCACAGCCTACTTATTCTACCAAGTATAATCTTTAGCAGAAGTTAGTGGTTTTGATTTAGATTCAACAARGATTTTGCAGAGAGGGTTACTCAGATTTCTGACTGGGAGTGAGGAAAGCAACACAGTTCTGGAACAGCTTTCACAAAACACCTAACAAGACCTGCATCGTGACACTTTTAAAAAAGAATTAGCTTTTTGTTTTTTCTAGCTCCTCTAAACTTCAGAAAGAAGAATATAGAGGCACTTTGTTCTGCTGGGGAGTCCTTGAATTAATAAAATTAGTATATCCCCATGTTCTGCACAGGCTGCAGAAATAATTCTGAATGCCTCACTACCTTCCAGTGGAATGTCCTAATAGGAACTATGTCATGTATTATCAAAGCTAAATCTATGTCTACTGTCAAAAATGATTGCTTGCTTGTGGCCATGTTCCCTCATTCTTCCACCACCTGTAAATTGTGGGTACACAGGCCCTGTAAATATGACCTGTGAGAAATAGTAGTATTGCAGGGGTACTTTAAGTCCCAGAGAGGCAGAGGCTCAGGTTTATTCTCATCTGTGAGCAGCTGGCTAGCTCAGCTCTGTTATTAGTGAATCAGTTCACATTGGCCAAATAAATGCTGACCTCTCACCTTCCTTCTTTTCTTGGCCTTGGCTGATGTGACRTGTGCTCCCTCCTCAATGAGTTATCCATGGCTGCAAGGCCAGTGGGGCCAGCCTTACTTCAGACCTTGTAACAAGCTCTTCTAATATTGGAATGGACTGGAAACACCATGGGTTTTGGCAGGAGAGTTTTTAGGGACTTTCTTGAATGCACTAAGCTGAATGAGAATTCAAGATTTTGGTGGTCTAATTGGTGGACACAAACCAGTGAGCCAAAGTAACATACTTGCAAAGATATTTTATATGTAGACATAACCAATGGGAACTTTGTAGAAATAAGCAGAAGAGCACCAAAATAAGTGTCTACAGGTAAAATGCTTTGTCATTAATGCTGTAAGATTAAAACCAGTCCGGGTCTAAACTCTCCTCCTTCCTACAATCAACACTTCCCTTGCTGCCAGCACAAAACCTTAGACAAAACCTTAATGCCTTCCCCACCCACCTTCCTGCCAACCTGCCCTCAGCCCCTGCTACTGCAGCTGCTGTGATAATTCTCTGTGTCCAAGGCCTCCAGAACTCACTGGAKTCAAGGAAGGAAACAGAAAAGRGTGAGAAATGCTCTTATACTTGTTAAAGAAACATTAGGGTGTAATTTGTGTTGGGCAACACAAGCAAGCATTATAAAATAGCTCTGCCTTTTTATCTCAGACTGATATGAATTTGTGATGCAARATGTCCTTTAGCTGCTCTTTACAGAAGAGCATGTGTGCATGGGCTTGTGGTCTCAGGGGTGCGTGTTAAGAGACACTTAATGCTCACATATAAGTACCTATATTTGGAAAACTTACGACCTTTAATATGGTACTTCTTTTACTTCTTGCTTTTATTAAGGATCTTTCATGAYGTTACAGTTTATTGAACACAAGATTAAATCAATCACCACTTTATGAACAAGAGAAATCACAAAAAATAGGCCAGAGTTTTCAGTGAGCAGCAAAGAATTTCCTGATTTAGCTTGCCATGCACTATTTTATGGCAAAATTGATTGACAACCTTCTGGTTACTATTTACTTAAATACTAACTTTCTATCAGAGACTAAACAAAGTATAATCCTTACAGAAACATGAGCTGCTTATATTAAAGTCAGATGGGATGTAAAATTGAGAGTTTCTGTTATTTTTGGCTCAGTAATATGCAGTTATGGTAATTTCCACCAGCATACTCAGTGCCTTGTGCTTTTGTGACAAAACAGAAGAGGCCTTTGCTTGGCTGTTTCTTTTCCATTAGTGACAGGATGACTTAAACATGTTAATGCAGACTAGAGACTTTCTGTCTCAGAGATAGCTTTGCTTGCACTTGAGAGATAGAGGAAATGTGTGGAGGGGTTTTTCATGCCAAGTTCTTTATTATGCACAGAGGCGCATAGGTTCRTCTACACAAAGGTTGTTATTTCTCCCCAGTGGCCAACATCTACCTCAGTTTAATGGCTAATTCCAAAAAGAGGTTGCTAAAACCTTGCTGGTAGCTGCAGGTTTAGCTAAGTTCAGCTGTTTCTTAATAGAGGCTCAGAAAGCACTGACAAGAGCAACACAGAGAGCAGCAGGGAGCCAGGGTACTCCTTTGTCCCCTACTTCATTAAACATTCCTATGAATAGCAGGTATGGGTGAAAGAGAGATTACATCTTTTACCAGAATCTCCAAAACTCCACTAGGAGCAATGATGGTTTCTAAAGTAAATAAAAAAGATAATAAATAATTATAAAAATAATTCAAGTAACTTCATTGTTACATGTATGTGACTAGATCTGCTGAAAAAATGTTATAGGATGAAAGTTAAGGGATATTTTTAACATATATTTCTATCCTTTACAATCAGCTTGGCAAGGACAGTGAATGAGAAAGAAATAAACTTGCTTTACATGCTGGTGGAGAGGATGWTGGATTTCTTCTACTTATGCTACCAACATGTGAAGTAAGAAATGGTATGCCATATTTGCAGGAAGAAAACAGGTCCTGTAATTTCTATTTCCACTTAGCACAGACAGTGAGAGAAAAAAATAGAACAGAAAAAAACTTTTTTCCTTCACCTGAAGGAAACAATATGAAGAGGAGTTGTGTAATTACTTTTTCAGACATAAGATTCTTATTGGATTTGTTAGAGCTATTTAAGTAATAGTATTGTTTCTATTGTCATATGCATCATTAAAGAGAAAAMTTAAAGTTTACCTGTAATACACATTTCCTGAGTCATAATTGCCATTAGCTTGAATTGTAACTGTTCATATCTCAAAACCTTCATTCATTTGAACTGTTGGTATTTGCTAGCACCTAGTAAGGATTTGTAACATAGATGTTGTAGAAAGATATTGTTCTTTCCTTTAAACAATTGACAATAAAAATTGAATATTTAATATTCAATCATAATTGAACATTAAGCAACTGACATCTACTTCAGTAGACTGTAATTAGCTTATGACACATAATCAAGTTGTTTACAACATTGGTATGCCATTGAGATGAGGAAGTAGTAAGTTCTGTGCTTCCCAAACCAGCTGGTCGCCCATGCTGAGACAGAAAATACAAGGTTCAAGATGGACTGCTTGATGTGTCTTAATATTGACTTCCCTTAGGGACTTGAAATAYTTTCCAGTTTATGAAAATTATGTGATGGGTAATGGATTGACAAACTGRCAACTGGGCTTTGCAAAGTACCAAACCCTTGCTCTTGAGTAGGGTAATTACACCGACAGGGTGAAACCTCGACTGCATTATCACTGTACAGTTTGCAGATAATACAAGTACTATGTAATTGCTTAATGATTTTTAAAAAGCAGTGTCATTGCTGCATACTGTATTTTGGCTTTGTCACTGTGTGGAGTTGAATGTAGACACACAGCAAATTAAAGCAGAAAATAGCTAAGTTAGTTCCATTTCCCATCTCCAAGCACTGCTCTCTCAGAAAGCCTCCTTTTCAGGGGATGTTTCTGATCATGACTCATCAGCTGGCTGAATCAAATCTAAACAGATAAGAGAAAAAATCTTTTATACAACTTAATGGCTATGAGAACCCGCTAATTCTGCTGCACATTATTGCAAAGTTTGTGTAAGACCTCTGTTATTAGGTTGATTCAGCTCAGAGGGATGTGATATTTTACTTTTATGACTCTGTATAATCCTTTGCCCTGAAGTTGAAAATGCATTGTCCCCTGACTCACAATAAGTGATGAATTACAAGGTAGTGCTGCCAATTTTCCAATACACACAAGATGAGAGATATAAACAATCATTTCCTCATAACAGCAACATGAACTAGACTGGGTTCAACAAAACTGAAGAAAAATCTGCAAAACAGCAAAACTAATTTTTTCCCACGGACTGTGATTCAGTAYCTCCTTTGGGTCCCATGTTTGAAATTTTGGTTATAAAAAAATGCAGTCTTCATTTAAATAAATCAACCAATCAAGGCCAAATCTGAATARCATTATTCTGTGAACATGCACACTTATGTACCTATATGCATGAACAYACATGCATTAGTTGTAAGTATTATTAATATTCAACATAGTATGACAATTCAGAGCCATAATTTCTTAAAGCCCTTATGTMCTTCCTCACTGTGATTTCTTTTCTTAATCATAGGTTGAGCATTCAGCATCTTAAACGTTAAACCARAAAGATCTCTTTCTTTTTCTCCAAGTTCAGTTTGTGCTAAAGATGCCAAGAAACCTTAGAAATACTTTCCTTTTCCTTAGAATCTTAATCCTGCATTGTATTTCAAATGCTGCTACAACAAAACTACAACACATTTATTGCATGTCTTAGAGCTTTGTTTTAATTAGATTGGTAGTTAGTGGCTTAAGAGTTGAAAAATCTTATGTCTTCACTACTCTTTCTTGTAGGTCAGTAGGGGAAGAGCTAGAGATATGTACAGAYACAGCCATATGGAGAAATGCATACAGGCTAATGCCTGCATGCTCCAACCTTRGGAAAATTCCACCTCACCTTTTTCTCTGCCTTCACTGTATTTTTTCTAGAGTAGCAAATGTCATAATTTTCCACTATGTTTGACCCTCTAATTTCTCTGCATATGTGAAAGGGTGTAACCATCCTTCGTTGTTACTCATAGGGACCACCATATTATCCACAGCTTCTTTTTCTTGCTTAACAGGAATTGAATTCTCCATGAAGAAAAGGGTTTCTCATGAGGAGAAGAGGAGGAGRAAAGTGATTCACAAGTCAGAGTGAAGGTGAGCTTTAAAAGAGAGCTAAAAACCAAGACCAAAACTAATACTGGAATTGGAACAAGCCATACCACTGCAGGCAAGCAGGAAGGGAAGATTTTTGACTAAGATGCTATCGCTGGTCTGAAAAGAAGAGTGCAAATAACAAACTGAAAGAAGGTGTTAGAGCAGGTGTGTGAAGTAACTAACCAGAACAAAGTGGTGACAAAAACAGTGAKACTTACAGGATTTAGTGAAAAAGGCCTTTTTCCTCCTTTTGGAGGAGGTGAAGTGGGAACGGTTAGAATAAAATCCATAAAAGCAGGCAATACAGTAACAAAAACCTGATAATAGAAAAGCAGATAAAGGAAAGAAGGGAAAGTAGGTAATTATTTAAGCCACCTTTTCTGTTTAGCAAGCCAAGATGATAAAATCTGCCAAAACCCTTGCAAAATGCAATATTGATTCTAATCTAGAAATTTGGAATTAATGAATTCCCTTCACACATATAAGAAATAAGAAACATCGTGCAGAGCAAAGATAAGTAGGTATTTTTGGAAAATACTATCCAGGCAAAAAGCAACAYGAGTGCCATATGTCTTCTGACATGCAGCAGAGATGTGGATGGGCAGCAGGAAATTCATACTCCAGTGCATGGAAGAGCATCTTATGGAAAATATTTTTYACTAGGTCACTGTGCATGTGGTTGTAAAATGTTGCACGTAAAAATAAGGAGGAGACAAGATTCTGCAGGTGCCAGTGAYTTATTGAGGAAATGCTAAAAGGAAGTTGGGATTTGAATGTTTGCCTTCTGTACACACAAATTGTAAGAGAACCAAGAGCTGTCTGGAACACCTCTTGTGGCAATTCTCATTATCAGGCTAATTTTTGTGAAGCAACAATTTTTGGCTTGGATTTTCATGACATGGTGAAAAGAAGAGGGCAGAACAAGGAGCTGAGAGAAGCGATCTGAGAGATGAAAAGAATAGGATACACAGGAAAAACACAGGATATTTGTGTTTCAAAGGCATCCCCTTCAAGCAAAGTTGTTTTACCTGATCTTGTTAGCAAGCTTTCTGTGGGCRCAAGCTGAGACTGAAGTGCTGTTATCCATGGCAGAGAGGCAATGTAGAAATWCTCTACCATTCTGGAATTCTGGATATGCAAGACATGTAATGGCAACAAAGCACTGAGAGTTGATACTATCACTATACCTTATAAGATCCAGTAAGGTAAGCAGGACAGGACCAAAGTAGGGRCACAAGCATCTGCAAATAGCTGCATCATTGAAGTGAAAGTAGGAGGCAGTATTGTGCATAGTTTTGTAGGTTTTCTCATATATTACCCAAAAAAAGTTTATAAGGTTTGTACTTAACTCCAACACTCATTTAAAAAGAGTTTTCCCGGTAAATAGCATCTGTAAAATCTTCCAGGTAAAAATGATCAAGCTAGCAATACTCTTTTCATTCACATGCAGTCACTTTTCTCATCTCAGGTAAGAAGCCAGAGAAAAGRGCCTTTCTTTATAGTCAGCAATGATACTTGAACTAATTATAACTACGTTTACATACTTTGTTTTTTCATCCAAAMTCCCAGAGATACAAGGAATATTTGCCTAAGAAAAAAAAAAAATAACATATTTCTCAGAAGCTGTGGTCCATAATTGCTTCCACCCATAACTTCAACAGAGCACTACCAACAAACAAGGTCGTAATCAGCTGGAACCCTCCCTCAATTCCCTGCAAAAACACTACCATGTTTGTTTACATGTTCAGATGGTTTCTGTGTATGTCTTAGTTTATTGGCAGTTCTGGAAAGGGCACATTCTCTAGTGATGACACTTTTGGATTCTGCCCCAAAAATGCATCAGACTGCACAGGATGTGTTGTTATCTGCTCTGGAACACATAGACAGTAAGTTAACTGCTATCAGACAGATGACAGACAGCTAAATTGAATGTTTGCCTATAGTTTTTTTTTAATTTGCTGTGTTTCTTGATACCTATCTTTTCTGATATTGCTCCCCTATCAGATGTGAGCAGATTAAGTCCGTCAGAACAATTGGGAAAATTATCATAGATAACAAAGTTACAGCACTCCATCAGTGGCAGGCACTTTTCAAGCTAATGACTTGTAATGTGTATTACACGTATTCAAAAGCCCTCATTTCATTGTTCTACAAGTGTGTTTCATCCTATTAAAAAGAAAAAAAGAGAGAGAGAGAGAGATTCACAGGTTTTTCAAACATGCCAACAATTTCTCTGAGTCCTCAAGGAGTCTAAAAAGTTATATGTAAAAGTGTGATATTTTTATGAATGCACAGATTTTTTAATGACTTTTCAATTCAGTAAAATTTGATTTCTTATACAAAATGAATTTCAGTATGAACATGAAGCTGAAAATTGTAAAAGCAGAGAGTAYAATTTGGAAAAATTATCCTTTCAATCAAAGCTAGTAAGTAAGGAAATCCARTAGTCAGCAAAATGTCAAATTCAGTCACTCTATGAATACCAGATGACACTTTCAGTACATGTCTCCCAGCTATTAACTTACAGAAAAAAAAATCATATGCTTCTATAGTATGCACCAGTCTTTTAKGAAGAGGTCTGTCTAAGAATTTACAAATTTCACTGAAATTTCTTATTACTATGTCACCTGTCATAGAAAATACAATGCTAGTGCAGAATCCCATGACATGAATGCATGTCAACACAGAAAAGTCTGTCTTCCTTTTTCAGGAGAGAGCCATGTTAGGTTTTATAGCCATCCTGGTGTCTGTCTACACAGCAAAAAGAAAACAAAACCCCTGTGATTTGTTACTTCATCATAAATATGATCTGTTGCAAAGTGCAAGTAAACAGAAATGTTATGGTAAATAGTTAAATGAAGGAGGCCTGTCAGTAGCAATTATTTCTGGGTGAAAAGGACTTCCTTGAATTACCAAGGATGATGGTTTGTACTTGGTTTACAAAGGTGATTTATTTGAAGGATAGACAACAATAATTTGTTGTAGAACATGACAGTATGGTGAGCACGTTTGTGCCTTATGTAATATGGTTTTAGGTTGCCTGAAATATTCTCAAGAATCCCACAGAATTCTGGAAGCACCAGTCCTCATAAAAATGAGAGTGGACAGGAAAGCATTGCAGAGGCYAAGGCAAGCATTCCACTGACCAGAAAGTTGCATTTTTACAAAATGAATGCTTAAGACAGCTTTATACGAGGTCTTTTGACATCCTGTCCTTTAGATCAAATGTATACAGACTTGCAATGTCCATGTTGTAATCTGCGTCTTTTATTAAAACACTCATTTCCGTGTTTCTGCACCCTCTGTGCCCTTCATGGCCAAGTGTGTATATATATATATATATATATGCCTTATTGATAGGTGAGTTTTGACTTTCTTTCTCCCTTGCCCTCCTCTCATTGACATTTGGACCTCCAATCTGCATCACTATTGACTTTTGTGGGGAGAAAAAAAGTTCTCTTTCCTTGCATGTCCACTAAATTATGAATTATTCAGCCACTCTACTTAAATATAGTGTCCATATTTTTAATTCACAGTACATTAAATGCTTCAGGGACATCAATCTACTTTATTGTACTATCCTCATATCCATCAATGAGCCAGATTTCAGCTACACAGACCTGCAACAACCTTGAGTGTGCTATTTCTATAACATAAAAAAAGATTATTATGAAGTAAAGTTTTGTAGATTATCAACAATCATACAGAGTAACAATTTATTAAAATTATAAGAGAGATTTGTGCTTTGATGTAAAAATCCCTTGAGCCTATATACTGATCATCATTAGCCTTGACAAATTTGTTGGGCTACATTAGATAACCTCATTAACCAACACAGTTTACTTCAAGTCACAGATGCTTTTTCAAGGTTAAARCTGATAATTACTTTTGCTTGTAAGACTGAGGTTGAGAAAAAAGTTTTTAATTTCCCTTAGATCAAAAGTGGAGGATTTCTTGTGTTTTATAATGTTTTTCTTTGTTCTTCTAGAAGTAAAAWTCTAAAGTTTGGCAAGAAACGTGGGAATTTAAAATTAATAATGTCTCTTCTTCTCAAAATATTTCTCTTGATTTTGTAGCCATGTACTTGATAACTCATAAAAACAATAATAATTTCAGTGCCAAAGTACAAATAAGAGAAAACAGCCTGRGGTAGAAGTTGTTCAAAGATAGAGATAATACAGAAACTGAAATATGTGAGTGGGGGGAAAAAGGATTGTKTTTGTCATGTGAGGGCACATGGAGGACAATGATTAAATGCTGGAAGAGAGGGGTAGATGTCAGGCATTCACCAGTATGGAACACAAGTGAACTTTTAAAAACCTAAGATGCTTATGTTGCCCTAGGAAAGCTCATCTCTCAAGCAAATATGGTAAGTATGAACAAATCAGCAGTTATCTTCAAAATGTCTTCAGTGATGGATGGCACAGCTTTTTGTGTCACTCATTTTAGYGCTTCTGTTGATTTTTGAAATGAAAGAAAAATCATCTGAATGCAATCTCTCATATTTGAATGCCACAATGGGATGAGAAAAGAATCTTATTCATGCAGATATCTTTGTGATTTCTTTTCATATGCCTTGGTACATATTCATTACATAGACTTAATTGGCTGAATTGTAAAAGTATCCTCACGGATCCACTGCAAGTGTTTCCATGTAATATTGCTTTCTGCATTTGTGCATYAATTCCCAAGTGTCTTGGGGTAGAAGCTGAAGTCACATCTGTGCCATGATAAATGCCCATGAGTTTATGTGTACTTTGTAGACCAGTCTGGAAGGAAATTTCACTTTCATACTGAGACAAAGAGATTTTTTGTGCAATGAGGTTGGTTTCCAGTGTGCCAAAGTCTGTTAACAAGCATTTATGTGCAAGAGACATAGGACTGGCTGCTGCTTTTTTTATTCCTGTGTAAGGAGTGTTTCATCACTCTGTGTTACAAAAGGTGAAGTGTTCACAGTCCTGTTTGGTTTTGGTAAGATATACAGTTTTCTAAGATATGGGATATGGGAGGACTTAATCCAAGCTTTAATTCTAACGCTTTATATGTTCAGCTGGAGAAGACTGAGCTCAGGACAAATATGAGACAAAATGAGTCAAAAGTATCCCTGTTTATGGCTAGGTGATGTTAGGGAACACCACTGGTAAATCTGTGCTGGTGAATATTTAGAGTGGTTCTTGGCATGGGGACCAGCACCAGCTATTCACAGCACAGCTAAAAGAATTTGTGTGGACCAGGGTATCAACCCCAAAACACAGTTTGGGTACTACCAGCCACTTCTGAAGTGTGAAARAGTTTAAAATACATATGGGCTGCTGATCTGATTAAACCTATAAATAGATTGATATATGCTGCAGGACACCAAAGGAATGACTTGGCTGAAATATTGCTAAATGCCTTCTGAAAGGCCTACAATTGAGTTAATCTCTCTAACTGTGAAAAAAAAATCACAGTAAATAAAATCACTTTCTAAAAAGAGTTGTGATCCATTGCTAACAGTCAAGCTATGAAATTTGCCTCTTTTTGAGCAGCCCCCTCTCCGCCCTCCCCCTGGGTCTTAATACTTCTGAAGTTAAAGAAAAGAGCATTTAGAGCRGGGCTTTTTTTGCCACATATTCCGTGGGTTTTTGTGTCAGGCAAGGATCAAGCTTCACATATGATCCAACAAATAACATAGACCTGGAAATCCAGAAATAAAAGCACATGTCATGTAACACTTGCTGATTTACTGRCAGGCTTCACAGTAGAGCTGTAAGGAGTCACACTAAGACCTCACAAAATCTGACTTCTCTTCCTCTCATGTCTCTCCCACYTCATTTGCACGCTTAGGTAAGTTTTGCTACCAGGAGTCATCCACCCTCAGTGTTCTATCCATCCAATTTATCCACTCATCCCATGTGCTTGTAATCTGTAGTAAATTTAGCTTTTGTTATTGGCAGAATTTATGAGCTTGGATAAGTCTCTCTTTGTAATAGTGACTAGGTGGATATTTCTGTGGCAATATGCCACRAACAGTTTTCTGAGGGAATAAAACCCTACAAGTTGGCCCAGACTTTTTGGAAAACGAGATCAAGATTCCTTGGAAAAAAATCCCATAAKACTATTGAAACTAATACTAGTTTCAGGGTCTGATTTTGTAAAGACATTTGAGTAATGCATTACCAACCTTTGCATAACCTATGTCCAGCTTTGGACTTGAATTTGGCAGTAAAGGTGAAATCCTGCACTGGGTTTGCCTGGCAATGCTTTGGTAGGAAAGGGGGAGCTGTAGGAATGGCTTCTGTTAGAAGCTGCCAGAAGCTTCCACAATGTCCAGTAGAACCAACACCAGCCAGCTCCAAGACAGACCTATAGCTAGCCAAGGCCAAGCCTATCACCAACAGTGGTAGTGTTTCTGGGATAAAATACACAAAAAAGAGGAGAGGAGTGAAAAACCAAAATGGCAATTGGGAAGAGGAGTGAGAATACGTAAGAAAAACAACCCTGGAGATGCTGAGATGGGAGAAGGAGGGGGAGGAGGTGCTCCAGGCACCWGAGCTRAGATTCCCCTRCAGCCTGAGATTCCCCTATAGASCATGGTGAGGCAGCTGTGCCCCTGCAGCCCATGGAGACCCACAGGGGAGCAGAGATCCACCCACAGCCAGAGGACCCYACACTGGAGCAGGTGAGACCTGAAGGAGGCTGTCAYTACATGGGAAGCCCACACTGGAGCTGGGTCCTKGCAGGACCTGTGGGCCCATGAAGAGAAGAGCCCACACTGGGGCAAGTTTGCTGATAGGACTTGTGGGKGGACCCACACCAGAGCCATCTGTGCCTGAAGGACTGCAACCCTGAAGCAGGGGAAGACAGAGTGAGTCCTTGTCCTAAGGGGGGTGAAGGAGCAGCAGAGACAATGTGTGATGTACCACTGGAGGGGAGAAGGGGGAGAAAACTGAGAATGAAGTTGATCCTGGGCAGGAGGAGGTGGGGAAGTRTTAGGGTTTGTTTTCTCATTACCATACCTGATTTGATAAGTAAAAAACTAAATCAATTTCCCCAAGTAGAGTCTGTTTTGCCTGTGATGGTAATKAGTAAAAGACTCCCTGTMTTTGWCTCAACCCTGTATCCTTTCACTCTATTTTCTCTCCCTTGTCCATCTGAGGAGAGAAATGATAGAGTGGCATTGGTGGGCACTGGGCATCCAGCCAGTGTCAGCCTGCCACAAAACCACAAAAAAAATCTGATGGTGCCAGAAACTTGGGGCCTTGAGCAGGGAAATGGGGGATGAAGTTCTTGCAAACAGAAAAGTGACCTGAAACTGAATCTCTCCTGTTACAGGAAGGTGCTATGATTTCCTTACAGTTTACAGGATACAGGTGTTTATCTGCTCTGCCTTCAGCCCCTTCCATCCCGTGTTTTCTTTAGAACCAAACTGGTAAGTGTGGTCTAAGAAAGACAAACCAGTTTGTGCCCTGTAGGTATTTTTTTTTAACCACCTTGCTCTTGGCATTTCCAAAGTTTCAGTACATTCTTGGTTGTTCAGAAACAATCTGGGAAGTGTGCAGGGAAGAACATGGATGGTGATTGAGGAGCACAGCATTAYAGAATCATAAAATAGTTAGGGTTGGAAGGGACCTAAAAGATCATCTAGATACAATGCCCCTGCCATGTGTAGGGAACCTTCTACTAGGTCAGGTTACTCAGAGCCCTATCCAGYCTGTCTTGAACAATTCCAGGRATGGGGARTCCAYAARTGCTTTGGGCAAYCTGTTCCAGTGCATCACCACCCTTATAGTAAAGAGTTTCTTTTACATATTCAATATTAACCCAYCTTCTTTCAGCTTAAGGCCRTTCCCCCTYGTCCTACCACTACATGCCCTTRTKAAAAGCCCCTCTCCAGCCCTCCTGTACTGGAAGGGAGGTCTCCTTGAAGCCTGCTCTTCTGCAGGCTGAACAKCCCCACCTCTCTCARCTTGTCTTCATGGGAGAGGWGTTCTTGCCCTGTGATCAACTTAGTGGCCGTCTTCTGAACTTGTTTTAGCAGGTTCTTCTCTTTCTAATGTTGGGAGCCCCAGAGCTAGATGCACTCCAGGTGGGGTCTCACGAGGGCAGAGTAGAAGGAGAGAATAACCTCTCTTGATTTGCTGTTCACAGCCCTTTTGATGCAGCTCAGGACACAGTTTGCTTTCCAGAAAGYGCACATTGATAAAYCATATTGAGCTTTTYGTCAACAAATATCCCCAAGTCCTTTTCCCCAKGGCRAGTCTCAAGCCATTCTCTGCCCAGTCTATATATTGGTTGGGATTGCCCCAACCCAGGTACAGGACCCTGCACTTGGCCTTGGYGTACTTCATGAGATTCATGGAAGCCCACCCTCTCAAGCTTGTCTTGGTTCCTCTGGATGGCATTCCTTCTTCCCAGTGTGTCAGCCACATTAGGTGCCTGATTAGGTGCCCCTTCCATGGATGTTAATTCAGCTTTGTTCCATTTGATCAACTTTCTGTTATTCTCTTGCCCACAATCAAATTGTGTGATGCAACAGATCCAACATGCAAACTTGAATGCTCGGATTATTAAACCCATACAAATAACTTTGGAACTTCAGCAACTTCAATGCTRAACATTTTGATCCCTAAATTACAGAAATGCTTATACTAGTTACCGTGAAGAAAATTGAGTATCCCAGCCMAAACCAGGAACTCTGGCAGGGCTTTGTGGGATACAGACTTAGAGGTGCTGAGTAGGCATGTTTGCTCTTTTGTGGTCCTAGTCYTTTGTCTCACTCAATGTCAGAGGAACTTAATCTTCTTCCTGACCAAGTCATGACCAAAAGTAAGTCTAGAGTGTCTAAAAATCTTTGAGCTTGTATTATTAGAATAACTCAGAAGCCTGGTCACAGAACRGATAGATAATTTCTTCTGATAGCTCAAAAGGAGGGTCTTGGGGGAGAGGGAGAGGCAAGAAGCTGTTGAATTCATAGTGGGAGGTAGAGATTTCCTTAGCAGGAGGTTCCTGAAGGCTCTGCTTCCCAGCTCTTACTCTCATTTTCCAAGACTACAGCAGCCAAYACATTTCCTTTCCCCACAGTTTCCCCCTCTCCTTCCACTCTCTGAGTGGAGCAGAACACAAGTAAATCCTTTTGCTCTGGCCACAACTCCCTTTCTTTCTCCTGGGCTGTGCACTGTTGTTCCTTGTCATCAACATTTTCCTTGGCTGACCATTCAGACCCAATCCTGTCTGGTATACCCAGGGCTGGAAACAAAACACATCCTAGCACACAGAGAAGGACAGGAGAAGGCATGGAGGCTTGACAGGACAACATCATTGCAACCACAGGTGGTAGGTAGATTAAGTTGTGCCCTGTGCACCTGTGTGTGGACATTTGGCATGCTTGTGCCTTCAGAAGTGAAGGTCCAAACAGMATTCTGAACATGAGTGCCATCCTGATRTGCTGCCCAGCTGGTCCCTRGTGTCCCAGTTCCAAGAGAGGAAGGAAATCTCTACTGGCTAGAGCATGGATCTGAAATTCAGGTGATATGGGGAATATTGTGTCCAGTTAGTCATATATGCACCGTCACCCTATAGGAAGGCCTGTTTTCACAATGGGTGTCCCCTCAGGGTAGGAAGAAAAKACAGCCAGAAGAAAAAAGTCACCATTCCCTTTCCCATTACCCTACTCCTTTTAGTTGATCAAGTACCAAAGATGACACCAGGAATGGTGCAGGTAGCAGACATTCTGCTTTACTTCTTAAATAACAGACACAAAATGAGCAAGAACAGAAAAAACTTCTTAATTTAATCATTCAGAGCTCATTACAGGAGGCAGCAGGAAGGCCTGATACATGCTTCCAGGATGACAGTGGGAAAGATGGGAAAGACTGGGATTAAATCTCCAGTACTGGCTTCTTGTCTAGAGGGAGAGAGAGAGAGAGGAGTCTCCTCAAGCCCATGAAGAGTAATTTAGTGATTGAAGCAGGTAACCACCTRTAAAAATATGAGGTTGAGCAAGACAGGCCAGAACAGGAGCTCTTGGAGTTATTGACACCAAAACAACACCACTCCAACACCCTACAGTTTCTGAAAAAGTTAATTGTGCTGAATTTTGGTGTAAACTGACAATCTCAGGGGTTTCACCCAAACTCTGCGGGTGGTAGCAGTGGTGGAATAGCGTGAAATGAAATTTTTCTCTGACATTCATCTTTAAAAGGTATCCATCTCAGCAATGATGCAGTTTGACAATGCATGCTAATATTAACATGTAAGATAGATAGATAGATAGATAGATAGATAGATAGATAGATAGATAGATAGATAGATAGAATTATGGGATGGATAATATACACATTTAGGAAAGCGAAGAACAATGACTATGAGAGTTTTTAATATTAAAGCTGTCACTAGGATGAGCTTTAGTTGTGGTAAAGCTGAAGTAACTTTCAAAGTTTGGATGCTGAATCAATGCCATCTAGTGGTAGTAGGGTTGGGTTTTTAGTGGGGTTTTTTTGTTGGTTTGGTTTTGGGTTTTTTGTTTGTTTGGTKTGGATTGTTTGGGATTTATGGTTKTTATWTATTTTTGGTTTTGTTCTATGACATGAAGATCACAGCCAGTTTAACATCATCAAAAAGTTCCACCTAATAAGTATCTTTCACGCCTTTGTGAAAATTGTCTAAATATTTCTCCATGTTGAGCAACTAAAAGCCACTGATGTGTAACGATCAAGATATGAGCAAATTCACAAATATTTACATTTCCATTTGTTCAAATAACTGTGTCCATCACAGACTAAGACTCTTCTATTGAAACCTGCATTGCATTACAACTTATCCAACATTCCTAATTTAAAGAACATCTTTCCTTCACTATAGCATAAGGAGATGGGAACATCACACTGACCAGCACTCCCAATCTTATGTCAGTTTGTTTAACAAAAAGTATTTCCTCTGATGATAGGCCTTACAATGAGCAGCGTTTTCTTAGCTTTTAATTGCAAAGATCATCAAGTTCCCAGRTGTTTGTCATCACACCTGGCTCCTYAGCAATAAATTCTTTTATGTCAACARGCACTGACAAGAACAAGACTTAACAAGCAGGATTCATTTCAAAGCTTTGTAGATAAACAGAGAAGTTCTGAGGCCCCCTGCAGTTGTGTRTTGTAAAAAGGGCTACTTTGGTGGTCTGTTGTTTACTTGCAGATTTCTGGCAGAAGTAAAATGTTAGAAACAAATGCATTGTTTTGTAATGACCTTTTACAGGTTGACTTGTGGTAGYGAGTGTAAATTAGAGCATACACACAGTTGTGAGCACGGTACTTTATTCTCATAAGACTGATGTGCCAAAAGTATACCTACTGATCATTTCCTAAACTGTATTCCTCATGTCAGGATTTATAGCAGAGTAGACACATTCATAAATGTTTGGCATTCTTGTCAGTGGTATGCAGCTCTCAGGTAATAAATTGCTTCAATTTGTTCCTAATGTCAGTGCTGATCATCTGTTCATCTGGCAACAGGAATAAAGGAGATGAGGGTTGTACTAAAATGTGAAAAGGTGGTGTGCTAGGTACCAAAATTCTGCAAAGACTGAATGCCTCAGACACAGCTAAAGGAAACCAATGTGAACACTCYCTGAGCAGGACCTTAAAGCAGCCCTGGGAAAATTGTGGTGAGACGACTCTTTACTCTGTGTTTATTATATTGTTTTTAGTTGTTTGTTGTTTTTTTTTTATTTTGTTTTCTTTGTTATATTGTCAAATTTTTATGTTTATCCTGACTCCTTCTTTTTCGCTTCTGGGCTCCACAAAGCTAGTCAAATTTGCCCTTTTACAGAGAGGTAAATCCAGCCTTGTCTTGTACTGATAAATGAAATGGTACTGATAAATGAGATTGGGCTTTGTGATCTTGATTGCTACTTTAAATGTTTTCCCCCTGAGAAAAAGTCTCTGGGAGCCTATGAAAGGAATCCAACARCACTGGAACTACAGGTCCTAACAACTGCATTTCAACAAACATAAGTCAATGAATTAGAAGTCTAAGAAATTTTGTTTAGGCAGAGTATTTATTTATGTATCACATGACAAATCTGTATGTATAGATGATCATCTGCAGCTGATGCAGATATAGACAGTGTTGAAAGAATAAAGAATTTCYGTGGTCTGTCCTTGCAAACAGGATAAAATAAGCAACAAGTGAAGGAAAGCACTACCAGTGATACATTGCTTGAATTTTATTTCCATCAGAGGCAACTGGAACTAGAGTTATCTTTCAAAAAAGTCCATTTTTGGATGGGATTTGATACTTGAACTCTATGAAGTGTACAAACCCTCAGAAATTACAAAAATATCTACATCACTGGGCCTGTAACATCTTTGCATATCTTCTCAGTTGCATCAGCTGGGGCTTCAAAAGCTTATACACTGCTATTGCCAAGCATTTCACTTTTCTTAGGCATAAAATCACGGATATTCTGACTGAACTGGATGCTTGGAAATTATTTCAGAGGAGTCTTTGGGCATTGAGTGAGCCCTTTGAGGTGTGTTTGTGAGAATGTGCTACAGCCACAGTAGCTGGTGGCAGCATGAATGCACAGTAGTACTTGGTGTTCATCTTCTCCTGGATAGTAATTCAAACATTTGCTTTAATTATTTACAATTACAGCGTTTGCCTTTAAAACCTAAAGAGCTCAATAAATTGAAAACCCTTCCACCAACCTCTTTAAAGCTACATAGGGATTATGCTTGAAATTTAGATAGATCTCAGTGTTRAACTTGCCTGTTTAAACCCAAGAGCTCCCTTGATGAAAAGCTATGGGTAAGCCAGCTAGAATGTCCTTGGCCAACCTCTGCTGYTCCCTCTACCTTGCAGTGACCTCCAGCACCCAACACAGTCAGGATGGTCCCTTGCTTTACCTGCAGCAAGTGTCACATGTCACAGATGGTCTACTAATGATCAAGAGAATGAAAAGCAGTCACGAGTGAAAATTTTTATCTTAATGCAAATCACTTGTCACATTCACATTTGCATTGCCACTCACTAAGCTGCAAGGGTTGAAACTGTGTCCTACCTGGTGCTCATGTCTGACTACATTAAATTCTGAAATTRTACTGAAATGGTAGAATCAGGCTATCAGCTGTAAAGTGGACAGTGCTGTTTRTTCTCATCAGCTGTAACACACACTGCTGTGAAGCTAAGCTTGGTCAAGTGTTGGAAGCAGCTCTGGCATTATTGGTCACGTGGGACTATTCTGTATGATTTCATTTTTGTAGGTGGCAGCTGTATAAGAGTTAAGTAGCTCAAAAGCGGAAAAAAAAATCTTGCCCTTGCTTTTTTTCCAGAAAGCTTTTGGGCTTTGAAAAAAGTTCCCAAAACCTCATTCTGGAATTGTTTGCAATTTCAGCAGAGAAGTGGGGGATGGGGTGATGAGTACTCCTGTCATTGGTGACAGTTATTATGATCTACTTGGTTAAATAGCACTGCCCTCTTTTGAATATGTTTGAAGATACATTTAATTATAAAATCCAATGAAATATCCTTCATGCTTTATTAAGAAGCAAGAACTAGTAGTCACCATTATGAAGAATTTTTTACTGATGGAAGAAAATGAATGTCAAATAAAAGGATAATGAAATAACACTTACTCTTTCCTCCTGTGAGTGAATATGGTATTAGAGTTATTAGAGTTTTACTTCTGCAGAGCTTCTGAACACTCCTAGTATATCTTAGCRCTGTGGAGAGCTCATGGCAATTCCTCAAAGAGTTACATCATAAGGATATTATAGGGCTGCAGCTGTGCCCTACTTATACAAAGGGTACCCAGAGGCATTTTCTTGTTCCTCTTCTAATTTCCTTATGCTTCATATTTGGTGGTTTCTGAAAAGTCTTAAGAAAAATGCCGACTTTCTGCATATTTCAGAGATTCAACACCTTTGAGAATGTGAATGGAAGATGGTTTTGGTCAAACATATTCTTGTTGTATGGGTTAGTATCAATTGCAGTGACTAATGTTCTGATGTCATCTTTCTACTAAATAGTCCACTTTTCCTAAAGTAAAAATCTCCATCACTTGAACACTTGAAGTATTGGCCTTCTGATTTCAGTTACTGTCCAATATCTACCTTTTCTCACCAGGTTTTTTGAACGAAATGTCTGTTTTCCTGAAAAAAAAACCCATATAAATTTAAGGAAGTGGTGGCCAATCAGCCATTAYCAAGACAGAATATTTTTAGACCACACATTCAAGTCTAGTGGTGTTCCTTTCTTTTCTCTAAAGTACCAATTTTCATGTGCAATATGACTTACCCAGTGCAATGCAACAAAAATTCAATGAAAAAAGGATAGCACTGAAAATGAGTTCCCCAAAGGTCCCACTGTTCAGGGAATGATTTCCTCAGCAGTAGAATCTCCTTTCATTTAAAATTCATTCACATTGTTACATTGAGCATCAACCTAACTTCATTAGTCAAAAGCTGACTAGAAAGTATGAGGTGGCTTTAGGACAGAAGCATTGAACTGATGTAATAATTTTCTGACAGTAGGTGAGGTAAGCCAAATCTCTTTTACTGCCTGATATATGACTTTTCTTCTGGCAGAAGTGAAGCAGATAGCAGATATCTAATTAGACGACACAGAGATACTGCAGTACACGCTCGTCAGAAAAATATCCTCAGAAGATATTTTCAAAAGCTGCTCCACAGCTAACTCTCAGTTAAGAAATCATGCATCCTTTGATGAGGAACAGTCTTGTCCCCTCAAGGACATTCAAAAATTTATTGCCATGGGATCTGAATAGTCATGTGTTGTGGACAGGACTTATTTAGCATGCACTGGTATATTYCTGCAGTGAAATTGCATTTCATGARCTGCMCTGGTACAGCAGCCCTTCCCTCAAAACAGATGCTCCCTCTTCCCTCTGTGCAACCACTGACAAAGGGGAGGAAAAAATACACTTTYAGACAGTCACAGCTGTCCATCACTGGGCCTAATCATCAGCAATTGTGTCACAAAGCTCAGTAGCTCTGGGATTAAGCATTTGAAATGAGCTTTAAAATGGAGATTGTGGAGTGTATCAGAGCTTACCCAATGCCTCTCTTTTTTGACAGATTTCCAGATTTCCTCTGTGTTCAAGGACTTTGGATAAGGAACCTTTTAATACCAGCTTTACCTCTAGTTTCTTGCTTCCTGAAGAAAGCTGCAACAATTTGCCATGAGGACTATAAATATACTTTTTTTCCTACAATCAAGCAATATTTAATTTCTATTTCTGTAACTATGGCATCRCACAAGCAGACAAGTTTTTTATTTCATTGAGTTCTTTTCTTTGAGTTATAAATATTTAAGTATCATTGAATAGTGAGTCAGAAAAGAMATTCTGACTACTTTAAAAGGTTATACTGATTTGTATCTCAAGTGATATGAAGGAGAAATAGGGAAAATAGGGTCTAGATTATAAAGGTGAGCAAAAGATCTAAGAAAACACTGCTATAACAAGCACATCTGTCAATTTAACCACTTCACTGAATCCACACTTGTCACAAAAATACCTATGCTTGCATTGCCTTTACATACCTTTAAAGTGAAAATATATATACCATATTTTTCAGTGAACATAAATAAAATCACAATAGCACACTAGTTGGTACACCTTAGCCATTCACATGGTAACTATGCTCCAGAATTATCTTACAAATRGAATCTACACTGTCCTATGCTCATGGGGAAACAAAATGAGTTAGAGCCCAGAGTCAATTGGTGGGATCACTGCAGTAAATCAGAGCAAGAAATTAAGAAAACTGGAAAATGCTACTCAATAGGAATAGAATTTAAGAGTAGCCTCAAAGCCTTTCTACATTGTACAGGATCAAAAGCAGCAGGAAGAAGAAATAGCAGCCAAAACACAGGAAGTACTGACCAAGATGTTCTGAACTACAGCAGCAAAAATGGGWATTGTCCTCTAACAGTGTTTACTCAGCTATTCACACATTAAGTGTTCAATTAAAGTAATAAGATCAAAGCAGATGGCAAGTAGTGCAGGAAATGACAAATGTATGAATTCTTTGTGTTATCTCAGGCCAGTGGCCATCCACCATAGCCTGTCTTAAAAGGTTGCCAGCTTCTCTGATGCTTCAAGAAAAAGCTAATTAAAWAACCAAGCAAAACAGAAATGTGGGACAAAAAGTTTTGTCAAGATGCTGAATGAAACTTTGGAACCTGAAATATAGTTATAATACTTGTTTTAACATAAACCTACCAATGTCAGGAGGAGGTTAAGAGCTCCAAAAGAGTTTGGTGAACATATGAACTCAGAGCCCCGCATTTCAAGCCCCAGCAGACCGGGATTACTGTTTGTCTCAGCTCTTACCTGGCACATTTCTTATAAAGAGGTTGGAAAATGTGTGCTTGTTCAGGCTTCTATGCCCAAATAAAGAGCACCTTAAATATATATTTAAAACCTGTGCTGTTTCATGCTGAGAATTTTTGTTGACAGCCTATTCACCATTTTCCATGGTTACACTGGATGATTATTACACCAGATGAGTTTCCATAGCTTCTAGTAGAAGCAGTTGGGCCTTCTCATCAGCTCATTAGAACCTTAAAAATGACCTTGTATTTGTAAACASAGTGGTCAAGTTCTTTGTGGTTTTCTTGGAAATCTGAATGAAGTCCTTATGTACTTATTAGAAATGCTGTTTTCCAATTCCTGCATCYTTCAGCATATTTTGAAACTTCTCCAGTTTCCATGGTCATCTTGAAACACAATCAGCTGCAGCCAACTGAGAGTTTGTAAGTAAATTCCTTACTTTCATGTCTCCATCCCTGTTTACACAGCTAAAACATCCCTTATAAAGACAGAATCAAGCAACTAGAGAAATTCTGAGGTCATTACCCAGAACTTCTCACAATCACTGTTTTCTATAATTTCCTTTCTCATCCCACGAGCATTCAAGGTTCCATTTTTAAAAATATCTTACTTAAAGGGTGAMACTCTATTAAAAATCTTATTTGTAATGGAAGTAGCTGAGTTTATTTTGGAGTTCATACTAAGAAAAACAGATTTTTTCCATTCAACAACAACAAAAAAGTTTTTATAAAATGACACCTATAAGCAATTAAATTATTTAATTTTATACTGTCATCATTGCACAGTCACTTTTCTTGAGTTACAGGCTGTCCATTAGGGGGATTATATATGACTTGAGAAGAAATTAATCCCTTTGATTATATGATCTCATTATAAAGTCTGCACTATTTTAGACTATTAAAACTATTTTTAGAATTTTAAAGAGCTTGGTGAAATAACTTCCTAATTTCTAAACCTGAGTTAATAAAATGTGAGAATTAAAAAAATTATAATTAATTTACATTGGCTTCTAAGTAATGATGATTGAGGAAGTTGATCCTGGCCCTCTTCTCAGCCTAGTGAGGCTGTTTCCAGACTACTGTCTCAAATTCTGGACTTCTTGGTAAAAGAGATACATGAAGCTCCTTTTGACAATGGTAAGATTTTATCACAAGGTGTGTGATGGAAAATTTCTCATCTTTTTCAGGTTTTTCATATTTGACAGGTATTATAAAGCATTGCCATTTTATATAGTGCCCACACAGTCATTTATTAGTGAACAATGATCATTCTTTGTAAATAGACACCAAATCTAAGGCTGATTTGAGGTAATTTATTCAAACACACTTGGGCTGGAGATACAAATGRAAAGATATTATGCTAGTTAAATGTTTCTAAGTAGATATGATACATTTTATTGAAGAGCCTGCAATAAAACCAGATTTGTGACTCGTGTTATTTACACARGATAAACATTATGCAGACTGCAAATATTTAATAATTCTAATTTATTTTGTCTCTCTAATTTAATACATTATTTTCTTTTTATCATTCCAGCTAAACTTTGAATGCTGAATAGCCAACCAGATCAGCAGCTGCTACAACCACAAGCAGGGCTGAATTTTGATTATTCAGAATGTTATGAAATTATGGATGAGTCTACTCTAAGATGTGAACCTTCACTTACTGAGAAATATGCTCTAATCATCACAGTTGATTGACTGAACCATGAATACAACCTGATTAGAGTCAGAGGAAGGTATCAACCTGTTGTTTACATCAGTCACTTGGGAAAGGAAAAACTTGAGTTTTAGTAATTTMTGAAATTAATTCTTAATTTATATAATTTAATGGAACATTAGATCATTCCTGCTGTTGGAAACCTCCTCCATGTTGTTTTTGAAGCCTTATTGTTTTTGTAAATCCTTGGGAATTTTTTTCCCCCAGATTTCATGGAATATTTCCCCTATCAGAGCACTTCTTTTTCTCCTTTGAATTAGGTTATACTTTGCAATCAACTTTGGTTTACACTGACTATTTGCCATGCTGGATGTGAGTAAGCTGGATTTCATGCTCATGGCCTCAGTGATGTTCATTAGAAGTCAGGATATGAAAAGCAACTGGGAAGCAAAAGAGCATGCACTGGAAAATAATTTTAAGAATTCTGAAAACCTTAAAAAATTTAACCTTGTTGTGACTGGACTGTGTAAGAGGTGACAATGATGTGTGATGAAAATACAGAAGAGGAAGGAAGAACATAGCCAGGAGAAGCAGGGAGAATTATGAAGGAATCAATCAGTTAACTAACTGATTATCTATTTGAATATTGTACAGTTTAAATATTGCTTTTGCAAGGAAATGCAACTTTGTAAATAACATTAAAAGGTTTTCTGTGCTTACAGCTTTCTGATGAAATTACTGAGGGCAAAAAATGTATCCAATTACTAAACTACATCTGGATGTTCACAACATGGCACATAACATCAAGAACAACTGAGGTTAGAAATGCAAGACAATATATGTGGAAATTCTTACTGTCACTAATATTCACATGTACTGCATTCCTTTTAAAAAAAAACTATTATTAGGAAATACCATAATAAAATTGATTTATTTAACTCAATCATTTAATATAAATTATTTTTCATAAATTATTAAAACTCTATAATTCAAGTAATATCTATATCAACTATCTGCAGAATAAAGACTATATGTCATCTTCAACAACTATTTCTGAAGCATAATACTACTAAGCATAATAAATAAAGCTTTAATATATAAATATTTTATATATAAAATAATAAAGCTGAAATAGGGAGTGGGTTTTCAGACCAGGAGAGAACTATTAAAGTAAGATACGGTTCACGTATTTTTAATTTTAGATGAAAACTTCTTCTAGCAGTTCTATATGAATGATACTCTCATCAGAGAATTTCTGGTTTTAGATGTTTCATTTAATGAAAAATATTTAAATGGGTCTGCACAAAGAATGCAATATATTTAATTAATTTATCTATCAAAAATGTTGAATAAAGTTTTCTAATTTCCTAATTTTTTAGTTTTCATAGAAGTTGTCAGAAGCGCTAATTGTGAATGAGGTCTGGACAGGTGAAGGAGAAGAAGATGATGAGGAGGAGAATTTGTGGCTCAACTGAGCGTGTGTCCTGGGGTGACGTTATGATGTTTGTATCCCCAATTGTCTGTTTAATTTGTGCGGGATGTTGTACTCTGTGCACCGTGGTGTTGGGTCTGGGGGGAGGGGGAGGCACAGTTTTGTTTTCAGAGGCTCCGCTCCTCTGAGTGACCTTGAGTGTCTGGAGTTTTTGATAACGCACAGTATGAGACGGAGCAGTTTTTTCTTTCTTTCTTTTTTAGCAGCTTGCTTTCATTTCTGCTTCTGCTTCTAGTTAGTTAGGATAGCTAGATAGTTTTTTTTCCTTCCACTTTCTTTTTTTTCCCTTTTTTTTGCCTTTCCCTGGAATTGTTCTAATCTCTCTGGACTGAGAACACGGGGGAGTGCCGGAGGGCTCACACCTGGGACCCCCCAAGATCCACCTTGCGCCGCAACTTCTCCCGGCACCAGAGAGTCTGAGACCCCAGCCACCATCTTCAGGGGGGACCTTCTGCCTGAATTTTGTCATCTCTCCAGAGCAGCACAAAGCCCTTGTCATCGGGTATTGTTCCATTTATTGTGCTGGGGAGGGCTTGACTTGTTGAATAAACAGGCATTTTTTTTTCCACTTCTCTCTGAGGAAGTTATTCCTGAACCGGCTGGGGAGGGAGGAAGGGAGGGAGAACCCCTTAGGAGGTATTCTCCCGAAATTGCCCTAAACCGGGACAGTGTGGGTGCCAGCTGAGCAGCCTGAGTGCCCTTGATGATAAAATGACAGTCTGGATGGATGAAGGGTGGGCAGCAGATGTAATTTACTGTCACTTTAGCAGAGTTTTGACACTTCCTTCTCCTGTGTCCTTGTATACAAGCTGAGCTACCACAGTCTGGATGGAGGGCCATCAGGATGGTTGAAACTGAAGCATTTGTCATGTAGCATGAGGTTGAGGGGATGGGGCTGGTTCAGCTAGGAGAGAGGAAGATTTTGGGGCTACCCAAAGTAGGAGCAGCTCCTGGYATACACCAGGTGACCCAGAAAACAAAACCAAAGAGGCACATGGTGGGTGGATGAGAGWTATGGGATAATAAATGGGAGCTGGAGGCTTTCAGACCAAATTTAAGGAAAGTTTTCAGCCTGAGGACAGTCAGGCAGGGGTACAGGCTGCCCAGGGAAGCTGTGCAGTCTTTGTCCTTGTAGGTTTTTATGACCCAAATGGCCAAAGCCTTGGGCAGCCTCCTTGGATCTCCCAGTTAATCTTGCTTTGAATAGGAGACCTCCCAAGGYCCCTTCCTACAATTATTATTGTGAGATTAAGACTGATATATATCTGTCTAAAACCCCCACTAAAACAGGGTAAATTTCAAACATTTGAGGAGCTCCWGTTCCATTTCTCTCAGGTCTGTGAAGGAAAGATTATGCTTGCAAAGGGTCCCATTGGTTATTAAGTGTGTTATAATGTCTGCAGTTTAATCTCTGGAGAAGCAATTGTAGATAGCTTTGATATAAATACAGTAATCAGAATTCATTCATCTGACAGTGTAACATAGCATTTCATTTTACAGACAAAAAAAAAAAAAAAGAAAGAAAACACTTTCAAAGGAAGCAGAAATCTTTTACTTCTCCAGAAAATGAACACTGTCTGACACTCACAATCACAGCTTTAAGATTAAATGGCWCAGTTTTACAAGATAAAGGGGTTCTACAGTCACAGCAAAATTTCTAAAGGTTTTTTTTTTTTTTATTTTTTATTTGGAACTTAGGAAAAAGGGAGAATAAACCTGGAGAAAAGCAGACTGATTTTCAAACATATACTTAAGTGTTTGTCTGGCACTTCCCATGAGCTCTTAGTCACAGGTGCACATGAAAGGTGCTGTGTGTGCTCCATGTGTTTGTGCATATATGGGGAAGACATGCATTTGGCTCAAGTACTGTTAGCCTTGTTGGCATACATGAAAACATGAGAGTAAATGGGAAAAGTGTATGTGGGTCTAGTGTGTGAACCTCAATAAAACATCCTAGTCTGTATACAACAARCTTGCATTAAATCATGGAGAGTSAGACTGTCTCTTCTGTCTGTCTCTTCAAACAAAATGTTGTTTGTGAATGCTGCACTGTGGTAAGAAGAGTTCACTGGTATCAATCCTACCCTGGTATTACAAAACATGGGCCAGTGCTGCCTCTTCACCTTCCAGCACTAAATAGTTGCCTCTGGAAAAAGCACAGGCCACACAGTTCTCTTTCTTTACAAACCTTTAAGAAACATTAATTACTTTTTGGCCAAGAAATGAGTGTTAGGAGGTTTTAGCTCAATGAACCCACCTTTTTGGTCAACTGCATTTTGGAAAAATATTGTCTGTGGTATTTTCACCAGTTGCTGACCTGCTAAGTARAAAAATGGGCTAACAGGCATCATGGGGTGATAATCACAAGGCTACCAAACCAGTCATATGGTATTATTGGTACTTTGCTGCCAAAAAGCCCACTAATCCCAAGTATCCCTGTTTTGTGCCAGATGTATTAACAAGCTGTAGCTGTGATAATTTTATTTTTATTAAGCTTATAGGAAACGTGCCATGAATAACAGCTAAGCCATCTTCGAAGAGTAACATTTATACTTTAAGTTTCTTTTAACATAGAGACATTGAATGAAATGGGAAGTTAAATATTATTTGAAAGACGGCTTCACAAAAATCTGTTCACATTCAAAGTCTCTGATGACACAAAACTGAAGTGTGAGGGTACACACAGAACTGTGGCCATTTGAACATTTTTCATCACTGTTCCAGGATTTTTAAAGGGACCTTAGGGTAGGCATAGAGATGGCTGACAARCTCTACAGCAAGACTAGCTTTGATTTGAGTGAAGTTCTGAAATACGAATTTATGTAGTTCTTTAACCTATTTAACTGTTCTTTAACCAAATTGGCCCTGCTATATAATTTGTGGGATATGGATCTGTAACAATGTAATTTTTTTTATAAACTAACAAAAGAAATATGGTATTGTGAGCAACTGCTGGATTCTATCTATAGTACAAACTAGCCAAACTTGTAACAATAAACATAAAGAAAGCCTACTGGGAGATTTAAAGTTTTCTTATTTTCACATAGTGAATCTCCCTGAGGAAGTTACTTTCTGTTTTTTTAAATGGCAATCAAATAAGTAATGAATCCTTAATAATTGAAGTCCATGATGAGACTTCAAAAGGATCAGCATTTCTTCCTTTCTTAGGAGTTTTGTGGAGATGTTTCCAAAAGGCCTAAGTGTTATGAAATGTGACTGTACACATTCTTCTGCAACACATGCTGAATGAATAGGTAGCATATTAGTAAGTTCTTGTTGTCCAAGAACTTAACTTTTATTCATGAATCTGAACAGTCAATAAAATGGTATTAATGCAAGGAATTGTTAAAAATGCATGTTGTTTTCTATCTAGAAGAAAATAAATTTTAATATACACTTTGAATAGTTGATGACATTTGAAGCCATATATTCGTCAGGACATTTTTATGTTGAATATCAAAGTATAGCATTTAGTCTTTCCCTGTTTTACCAATCATGGTATTCTCTACAATTAAGGCAAGAAAATTCTAACAAAAGAGAAAAACAGAATAACTTTATGGGAGAGCATGCCAAATTATACAGTTTTTAAGTAGCAGGCTGTAACCTCAGACTCCTGGCTCCTCTTGGACACAAGACAAATAATTGACCAGCAAGAAGAACTGTGCTCTTTGCCAGTTGTTCCTACCAAATTAACAAATGAACCCTGATCAGATGGCCAGGGAAACTCCTTACACACTCTGAACCTGTGTAATTCAGAGGATGCTGAGRAGTGATTTTGAACTTGATTAGTTTAAGTGAAAAGGTGTTTTCAAAAATCSATGAAAATCTCTAACAGCACGTCTTTGTATCTTCAGAGATTTGCTGGAGGGAATACTAGGCTGTATTATTAAGCTATTACTCAGCTGCATAAAGAGAAGCACAGAAAGCAGCAACRGCAGCACCATTACAGAAATCATTGGCATATTTTTGAAATGAGTAATCTATACAGAATTTTGGTCACTGCATCAAAAACAAACCCAAAAGAAACARAAGCAGCCCAGCAATTCTGACAGAAAAATTACAGCTCTAGAGATCTCATCTTTACATAAAAAGATGAGATCAATATCAGCACCATCTCATACTGMAATAGTGTCCATGTGAGGGAAAATGCATGTTACTTCAGCTGTTATTCACATGTCCTGGAAATACAGAACTGCAAAACCCCTTGATGAAATAGAAGGGAAGGAAGCAAGGCAAGCTTTCAAAAATGAAATGTATAAACACAAGGAAAGAGTGAACAGAAAGGTTAAGAAAGATAATAATTCTCAACATTTCCAATGATTTCTATGATTATCATAGCAAGGACAAGAGGAACTCTTCTCCCAAGTGTTTTTTTGAATGAGATGACCTCTCCACGGCCCTGATTAGCTCTGAGCAGCTCTTTTCCCACCCTTGTAGCCCCTCCCCAGTTCTGTGTCTCACATTCAACCTCTTGATCTCAGTGGTGAGCTTGTTTGACAAGGGACACAATTCCAGCCTACAGCTCCTCTTGAGGCCAGGCTGTGTCACTAGAAGATTCAATGTCAGTCAGCACTCTTGGTACCAACAAAGCTGAAATCATAGCAGGTGTTTGGAGGGTGAGAAGAGATAATGCAGCTGAACTCCCAGCTTCACAGCTCTCCAGCTCTAAATAATGAGTGAGAATAGTTTTGGACTGCTGTAACTCACCTCCAGCTGCCTACCACCCACAGGACAATTTTGGAAGCAAGAGCAGATAGAGCATTAAGACCTCTGACTTTCCTCCCTTGGCCTGGCCATCTGAAATATCACCCACTGGTTTCATTTCTGCACAGGAAGTCCTTTAACATAAAGTTCAGTTGCCTTCTGGATAGGTAGCAGGCTCCAATCCTAGACACTGATAGATTTTCCCATATTTATTTAACTGCCTCCAGGGAAATCTTTTGTTCTGTTTTTCATCTTCCTTTTTGCCAGCATTAGTCAGCATTTCTTGTTGTAGCTCGTCTTCTATTTGCTACACAGCCTGAGTGATAATAAGTGTTTCCAGGATACCTGCATCCCACTAACTCCCATGAAAATRTAGCAAGTTCCATGGATCTGCTCAGTAGACTGTTCCTGTTTCCAACAGCAACATTTGCAATGCATCAGAAACTTTTATAGAACTATCAGCAGAAAATATATAGCGTAAACAACTTCACTGTGCAATCCCAACATCCAAGCCTTAGCCTAGCAATTACTATGTGCCTAAATCTTGCACACAGGGGATTCTGTGTGTTATTTATAACATAAAGCAAATAGAAATGTTTTTTTATTTCAAATAACGACAACAAATTATCAGGGTAATTGCACTTAAATCAATTATATTCAAGTAAAAGTCTTCTTGTTTCAGGCTGTCAGTATCTATCATTAAGGAGTATACCTGTTCTCCATTGCATGACAAATCTTCTGTTCTGCTACTCAAGAAAAAAATCATAAGTCTACATGTCCAGTGATTATCAAGTTGTTTTTTGGACAGATTCTAGGAAGTGCCAAGGGCTCTACAGATAAAAACCATGATTTCTGCTTCCTGCTAAATCAGTTCAAATGGTTGCAATGACGACAGGTACTGTGTCTCTTGTGTGGAAATTTTTTTTCTCTCCCTTTCTTTACTCTTTTATTCAAACTCRGATCTGCTTCAGACTGAAAATATGCAAGTACTTTTGGAGTAGAAGAGCCTAAAGCAACCTTTTCTTAGCCAATTAACTTTGACTTCTGATGTTAAAATTTTAATTTTAAAGGATGCAAGTTTATTTGTTATTATTTAGCCGATTTTTATTCCTAGTTAGAAAGCCTGTTTTAAGAAAAAATGAGAGATGACAGATTTGTATCTCAATGCAAACACTAGATATAGAAGGTCTTGATTTTCGAAAGATGAAAGAGACCAATCTAAAGMCATCAAGAACCTGAGGCAAAAAGGACAGAGTGAACCCACCTGTGCGTGTCTGTGTTTGTATGGACATAAAAGGCATATGCCATATTTTTTAAAAATGCTTTTGCAAGAATGTGGCAATCACTTCTGCTTCTTGTAATTGCTTTTGTCATGCAGCAATTGAATAGGGCTGTGTGTGAGTGTCTGTGCATGCAGAGGCAGGGAAACTCAGGCACTGCAAGTGCAAGAGCATGATGGAAGAGCAGGGTGATATTCTAACAYCCCTKKSTSATGTGTGATACACTTGAGCACTGGTATCATATTTTCTTGAAATATTGCTTGCTGCACTTCTTGCTGCACTTCAGCATAAACTGTTCTTTGYTGCATTTTCCCAACTTATTCACCAAAGAAGAAAAGCAATAARATAAATATTAGCCCAAGGGAAGTCTTTTCTGTCTGCCTCTTAGTRTAGCTAACACCTAATACAGAAATTGAATAAAATAGTAATGTTTGCTTTCTGTTTTATCTTAATGAGAAAATTATCATTAGAATTAGACAAATGGAATACTTACTCATTTAATTTTACGTTGAAAGACAAAAAATCTGAACGAGATGCAGAACTAGAAAAATGAACAATACATCTATGTTGACTCACAGATGGTGACAAATGGCCTGTGAGGTTGGCTACAGAAATGGAATCAGGATAACTGGCAGTGCAGAGGTAAACCCATCATGGCAAGATCCTGCTGCCTAGGGTGGAAATCCTGATTCTGAAGGTGTGTCATATTAGATGCTGCTTCTTCAAAGAGTCAGGCCACAGAAGCACAGCTTCTCCTGGGACTGCAGCTGCTGGTGCTGGTCTGGATGTTGAAAGGGCCTCCTCCACACATTGGTGTGGGCCACACTGATCACACAAGCTTGAATAAGGAATCTTAGTCACCCAGGAATCTTGGAAGTGAGAATGGACTGGACAGAAGGCAAGATTTCGAAATGTCGCCAGAGGAGGTGATGTGTGCTGGAGTATCCTCATGTCAGGTGCTCAAAAGGGCAGTCATGTTTTAACCCCAGCCAGCAACTGAGCACCATGCAGCCACTCASTCCCACTCCCCACCCAGGTGGGGGAGGGGGATGGGGAGGAGAACTGGGAAAAAAAACCCCAAAAACTTGGGAACGAACAGTTTAATAATGGAAACAAARTAAAATATAATACTAATACTAACGATTTTATTTATACTAATTTAAATAGCATAATGCTATTTAAAATAATAGTAATAGCAATGAAAAGAGGAGAGAGGAGAGAGAGGAGACAGAAGAAGGGAATGAAATACAAGAAAAAGAAGTGATATCTAACAAAATTACTAACCACCTGCTGAGCAATGCCTAGAGACACTTACTTGAGTATAAACTGGGGTTGGCTGCATTTTTCCAACTTATTAACTGAAGATGGAAAGCAATAAACTAAATTCCAATCCAAGGGAAGACTTTTCTGTGTGTACATTAATAGGTTAGCTAACAACTAATACTTAATGAAAGAAACTTAATGAAAGAGCAACACTTGCTGTGTTTTCAGTTTAGTTTTTCTRAGCTATGATAAAATCTCTTTCCCAGGCAGTTGCATATATTATGAATTCTGTTTCCACAGCCACAATTTGCTCTTTTCTTAGGTATGGCTATTTCATGCTCAAAGTACACAGCCCTGAAACAGGCAGGCTTCTATTAATGGCATTTATATTGTATAATGAAATTGAAATGAATTGAAGGTTCTCCTAAATGTTCAGATACATGTAAATCTTTAAGGATCAAGCCCCAGAATTGTGTGTTTGCATTATTCCCAGCACATTTCTGAAGTAAAAAGTGAGAGAAAATTTCCACAAGGATCACATAGCTATATTAGCAATTATTGAAATGTTTTACTGATGTTTTCCTATACACCTTAACAAAGAAGCTAAAAAGTTCAAAGGGAAATAATTGCATATTTCTGTACTGATGAAGAGCCTGTATCAAATGCTAAACATGGGAATGATATCTCATGTTTAGTGTCAGACTTGAGTGTGATTCTTTTTACTGTGTTGGAATATGCAACACTGCTTTTCTGAATACTTCAGTGTTATTTGAAAATGTCAGATGGATTCCAGTCTTTGAAGTAAAGAGATGCTCATGATAACAYTGTTAGTCAGCAAAGCTCATTGTTAGGCAAAATCATGCAAAATGACACTGAGGTTTTAAAATGGAAACATCAAAGYAAGTAGCTAAAAATCCCATGCCTGAGAGCACACTATTTTCTTGTGTTCTTAAAAAAAATTAAATTTCCTTTTTGGCTAATGGACATTTGGCTAATGGACATTTTGCTTCACATTTTCACCCCTCCCTTTGTGAGAGATTAGTAATGTGAAGCAATGTAAGTGTAAGAAGATAAGCAATAAATGCAAAGAAGGTACAAGAATAAGATGCTGAGAAAGAGATGAGGGGTTTTTGTCCTCAGAACAAGCACATGTGTAAGCTCCAGGGCCAACCATGTCCAATTTTTTTTTAATTGCAACTAGGAAACAACTTACTCAAAATATGCATGTTTGAATTTATAATTGATACTTTAAAAACAAGCATAAAAATTATTTTCATTGCAAATGAATAGGTTTATATGATAACAGTTTAGCATCTGCGATGTTCGCTGAACTTTGGGGCKCAGGTCCTGATTTATTTTTTAAAGTATTTCCTGTTCATTATTTTTCATTCAGGCACTTGAGCAGTTGTAGTAGCTTCAGAAACTCTGTGTGTAGTTTTTGCACATGTACTTGTGGTGAGAATGATTTTTGAAGCTGAGCTATGAGCTAACACATGTATAATTCAGATCTGGGTAGACATTTATACTGCCAATACATGCCACAGATATTTACAATGCCAATCGATTCACCTGGCACTGCAAAATACATTCAGYCATTAGGTGAAAGTTTCATAAAACTCCCATTCTGTTCTCAGTTGAGGGACTGCTGTGGTAATTAGTCACAGCAGGCTTTGCTTTTTCTAATACAGAATAAAAAGCGATAATTTTGAAAACAATTTCTGATGGAAAGAAATACAGAAAAATAAAATATGTGCATGTCTGTGTATTCATATTCATACATATATTATGTCCAAAAGGGAGTAATTATTGTACTTAAGGTGAAACTTCAGCACACATGGTCTGATCCTATATGGTCTCCTCAATTGAGTTTGAGTCCTGTAACAATTAGGTGTCTTCAAATGAAAAATCACAGGTTTTTAACATATGCAGTGCAGTCAAGATGATTTTCTTCCTGAAAACTAGATTTTCCCAGTAATGATTTTAAAAAGGCAGGCGCTAGTAATATTCAAATTGCAGGCTTAATGAGTTTTAAAAACCTACCGTTTCCACAGTTAGGTGGCACTGTTTCCTTTTTCTTATTGAAGCCTTAAAGCCTTTGCAGTGACTGTACTTCAGAAGCTCCAAAAAACCAGTGCTTTTTGTGATTAAGGCTTCAGTCTGAAAAGGAACTGGACAAACATCAGGCTGTCTCACGGGTCTGTAATTATTCCCTTCCCTTCTCTTTGAAGCTGACATGTGTTTCCTACAGTCTTTGTCTATCACCTTTTGTAATGTGCTACAATTACTGTGGGTGTTTTGTGGCTTGGAGAAATGCTTGAGGGTGAAATTTCCTCTGCAGGCAGGTGCCCTGCACTTATTGCTGTGGCCTGCTTTCACTTTCCCTGCAATGCCATTAGAGCCCTATGTTCAACTACCTGTATTCAAATTGAGGATMCTTCATAGTAAAAATGCCATTTCCAGAAGACCCTGCCTTCAGGAAAATYATGGTGGTGAAAGGAAGATCCAGCTCCATTTTAGCCATGGTTTTGTCATCCATCCCTCTACAGCTGTGCCTTGCAAACTCTARAGTCTTGTTCTTAATCATATTAAGTCACAATAAATCACATTTAATCATGTTAAATTCCTTCATCTTCAAGGAATTTAACATGATAAAATGTGATTTATTGAGACTTAATATGATTAGGAACTAGGCTCTCACCTATGTCAAGATGCTAAATTGGACCCATTGAGTATGAGAACCCCTGTTAATATAGGTCACAAGGAAGTCTTGATGGAAATAGCAGAACCCATAGTACTGARCATAGCTAAAGCTACAATATCAAAAGCTGCCTCATATTATTTCACCAATATTTCAAAATTCTTATCATAATTCTTCTTCTTCTTCTTCTTATTCTTAAATAATAATAATAATAAATGATTTTAATAATAACTGACTTTATAAAATGCCTTATCTTGCCAGTTTTTTTTTTTTTTTAAAGGGCCCATCAAGTATCAATAAGCCTTTGGCAATGTACAAAGRAAAAATAATAAGGCAGTCCATCTTAATTTCTGTCAAGACAAAAATATGGTTGAAACATTTTGTTAAGTGGACAGAGATGTTTTGGAAGGTATTGTCTTCACTGAAGCACAGAGTTCTCATCCCAACAATTGTAACCCAAGTTTAAGCAAGTGCTAAAGTTTGCACTTTTGGCCCTCTGCCCCATATTTTCTAAACCACAGCCCGGTGCGATATTTTATGTCAAAAAAAACCACCTGAAGTCAGCAATATCCTTTTTTTTTTCTAGGCAGTCATGACAGTGATGTACTTTAGAAGTAGTCCCTGGAGTTCTCTAATGAAGCTTGAACTTCAGTTCATTGTGGCCAACTGTTGGAACCCAGGACATTCCCCTGGCTGCCCTGGGTGGTCCGAGACCTGGCAAGGGGTCCAGAGACCTTGGCACGGAGTCAAAAGTACCAGTGCCTTTGATTTCAGTCCTTGGGAAAGACTGCCAACTTTATGTGATGATTTAAAAGCCACAAAAGCTTAATTAGAATGATACTTAATTTATCACAGGGTGAAAAGTAGAATTTTGGGTTTTTAGAAGAGGGGTTCAAGAAGGCAAAATGGAGGAATCTGTGTGTGTCCCTRTCATTCTGCTTCTTCTTCTTGTCCTTCATCTTCTGCTGTGATAGTGGCACTTTTGGATTGGATTAGAATAAAAATGTGCTGTCTAACATAGGTAATAGGTATTGATAATTAACTGTAAACATGGAACACACAGTAGTTAGTATAAAGAGTTAACACTGCCCTGAGAGGAATCAATTCTGACAACCTGAGCTGCAGCACAGACCTCAGCAGGGCAGAAAAGRATGTAATAGATAAAAAAGAGAATAAACAACTTTGAAGAACAGAGCCAACAAGTCCAGTCTTCTTCTGGTCCGGGACTTGGGAAAAAGACTTTTTCTAACATCTCAGGGGTCATTTCACCCTGAAACCCAAGAGCCAAGAAGTCTCAGAAATGTGCTGGACTGAGCCCATGGAATAAAACATTGCTCTGTAATTTCTGAATTGCTTTTTCATAACAGGTTTCCATAACAGTTGCCTCATAGAAATCATCTTTCTAAATATTTGCTTAGTCTTAGTAGTGGTGTTTCCCACTTGTTGGAGTTTTACAATATCTTGTTTCAATAAAACTGCACTATTGAGTCATGGTTTGTGTCTTTTTGAAAAGCTACCTTTTTGTGTGATGTGAATTATTCTGCTCTATAATTTAGTGCTATTTGTAAAGCRTGAGCTAAATAAACCATGAAACTTGGCTTCTTTGTGATATCTGTATTTTCTTCTCACCTTTTTCTAGTCAATCTTTTCCACAGAGCTTTTCTTCTCTTGATTGCCAGTGGTCTGTAGTGTTACTAGAAACTTTGTGAACTTGAGAAGTTATCAGCTATTAATAAGCCACAAGTTACTGGGCACTCATCAAGAATGTTTTGCTATTCTAATAATCCATCTGTGAAAAAAGACACCAGGGAATGCAGAAGACCTAATGATGGACMCAGCTGTTACTACTATTTTTTTTTTAACAGTTCCCTTCTTCTCTATGGACATCTGTGGKGGATTGACCTTGGCTGGGCACCAGGTGCTCACCAAGCCACTCTATCACTCCCCTTCCCTGTGGCACAGGGGAGAGAAAATCAAATGGGAAGCAACTTGCAGGTTGAGATAAAGCAGTTTACTAAATCAAACGTGAAAGTTTWTGTGCACATAAACCAAGAGAAAAAGAAGTTAATTATTCCCAGCAGCAAGTGATGGTCAGCAACTTCCTGGGAACCAGGGCTTCAAGTGCCAATGGTTCCCCCACGAGGCAAGTGTTGTAGATAATGCATTTCCCCCTAYTTCCTCCTTTCCTTAGCTTTTGTATCTGAGTGATGTCGTAYRGTAWGGAATATCCCTTTGGCTAATTTGGGTCAGCTGGTATGGTTGTGTCTTCTACCAGGATCTTCCCTGTCCCAGACCCTTGACTGGGGGGGAATGTTGAGAGACAGCAGYRRTGCCAGCACTGCTCAGCAGCAGCCAAAGCACTGCTGAGTTAYAGCACTTTTCTGGCTTCCAGCATGAAGCAAACCACTCTGTGGGCTGCTGTGGGAAAATGAACTCCATCTAAACCAAACMCAATACAACATTTAATTTAAAGAGAGAACTTTTTACAGAATTTAACCAATTCTTTGCAAATGTAGAAGTTGTAAGCTGAATTTTCAGTAAAAAATAGAGAATTACTGTGAGGTTTTTTTTCAAAAAAACCAAAATTGAAAAATACCAATCTGCTCAGAGATCTGTAGGACATCTTTTGATGACATCCTCAGGGTGTCTGTGGACATTTCTGTTTGAAAACCTGGAAGAATGCAGAGATTTACAGTAGAAGTTGACTATTTTTTGTTCTTTACAGGTAGCACCTGTTCAGAGTTAGCAGGCAGTGGTCCCAAAATCTGTTTCCAAGTAATCTTTTRAACTCTGAGGAGGTAACAGCATCTCTGGGGAATGGAATTGTTGCATCTCAAGTTTTTTATCGTAAGATCAACTGATCAAGCTCACTTCTCTATGCAACCGCCTAGGTTTGCATAACAAAACAAAGAAAGGGAAGGAAGACTCACTTTGTAAGTGAAATCTGTTGGGTTTTCTGTCTTGTCTGCAGAAAAATGTGGGGGATGTATCTCCCTTGGGAAAATCAGAAAGGAAACTTTCAGCTACAAYAGTATTATTTTTTGGAAATCCCTCAGTAATAACTGAAACACTTTTCTCCAAAAAGGACCTAAATTTTTATTTATGATTAAATGAATMTAATAAAACCAAATTCTTCCACTGAAATGTTCAGATAAATACTCAGCTGCAAAATGTCAGGTACCCAATACTACAGCATTTGAAATGGGTCTGCTGTATCTTAATATCCAAAACTGACATGTGCATTGGGTATACTATTTATTAGGCAGCCTATTCAAGGCAGATGTCCTTCACAAKAACTTCTGGATAGCAAAGCAAAAAGAAGTTATAACGTGCTTTATGGCACATGTACTGTAATATCACAGTTGCATTTTTATCTGTCCATGAATTTTATTACATCTGCAATACAGCTGAGTTCTGTGCAATGTGTACAGGTCTCTTCCTTTCCTTTAATCACAGAGTTTCACTGGCTCATTGTACCTTAAGAAACTATTCCTGTATGAAGTATCTGACACAGAGGAGATGAAATATTAGGAAAAATGCAACAATTTCTTGAATAAATAGGCACAATGTCTATGGTAGATAGCTCTCACAATACTCTGAGGTCCTATATAGTCACAGTTCTGTTTTGTTCTTGTCTGATTTTGCTGTTGTTTCTTGAGATATGTATGCACATAAATTAATGTAATTCATCAATATGACAGCTGAATTTTAAATTTAGGGTTGTTATTTTTTCAACAGTTCAGCTGCTTACTTTAATGTCAACAGTGATGCAGGCTTTACWTTGTGTACTTTTCATCATCATCAATTCCAGATTTATGTGGCATAGATGAAGAGGAATGCACATATTCCTCAGCGGAGCAAACATTTTTCTTTTCCAGAGATTTGTCTCAAACAGCACCGTAAGCTTGTCTGCAGTCATGAGACCATCCATGTTTAACTTTATCTTCTATTGGGTCATCAAAGTGACATGGAGTTACTCAAGGAGCTGGAAAAGCATGTTTCTGCTKCTGTTCCCTCCCAGCAACCCTGCCTTTAGGCAGAAGTTCAAAACTGTTTTTATGACATGAATCTCTCTGCTTCCATATATTTGTCTTCCAAAGGAGCATGCAAAAAGCATGCTCACTCATTCCCTTTCACAGGGTAATGATACACTTTTCTTTTTTTTATCTGCTGCTGTATTTGTCTGCTGGTTTTTTGAGCTATTGGATCTCTGTTATTCTGCCTCCTCTCYTCCATCCCTGTCCCTCCCTGCTCCCCACAAAACCCRCAAACCACTGACAAAAACCCACAAATGAAGGCAGGGGAAAAAAAGGCTGTGTGTGTGAGGAGAAAAGACTTATCTAAACCTTAAATATAGCACATATGTAAACTTTCACAACAGATGATCTTCCTCTTTAACATGTTTACTTTAGGAGAAAAAGAGCTACCGACCGCAAACCTCTGGTTGTACCAAAGGGAAGCCCAGCTCTGCCTCCCTGAGAGCAARACCTGGCTAGCTGCCCTGAAGCTCTAAACTTGCTGCAGCTCATAGACCACAACCACACTGCTGGATTGCAAACAACCTTTTTCATTTTTCAGTGGAAGCTGCTGCACAAGCAATGATATCAGCTTTCTGTTTGTTTTGAGAGGCACTTTGCCTTCATTTCCATTCCACTGAGTCTGCAGCAGAACCACAGCACAGTACTAGTGGTAATTTTAAATTAGTAAACTTTCCACAAAACAGCAGCTGTCAGGCTTGCCATATGGAAAAAACCTCACCCACAACAGAATGTGTATCCAAACTTGGGACAAACAACCTGATAATAAGGTGGCAWCAATAAGAAAGCAGTTTGATAGTAGGCTAGAAAAATAGCCACACCATTATTTATCAATGCAAAGAATATTTTTATTTGAAAGTTCCAGATACTTTTATTTGTTTTGAAAGGAACCTTTATTTCAGCTAGCAAACTGATTCCTGATTTTAGAGTCCTGTACAGAAAAAGGACCTACAATATTCAGAAGTTCCTCAGTTAAAGCCAATGGCCATGCTCTACATACGCTTATAAACTTCTCCATGAAATGTGCAGTGGAACTAGCTATAATTAAATATATGCAGATATCACAATAATAAGAGCTTGATTAACTCAATTCTATAGGAAGCTGCATATTAATTTCCTTAATGCTTAAAATTAGATGAGTTCCATCTGAATTTTAACATTTTTCCCTTGCCAAATGAAGATGCTAATCGCACTATTCAAATGTTTGAAGAGAGGATTGAGAAGCTTAGTGCAGGCAAAAAAAATCTATAGTGTTACCATTTTTGTAATACTCATGTGCCCAAAGTAACCAATCATGAATGAAGCCCTTTTACTTAAATATTTGGGAAATGTCTAGCACATCTCAACAAACCAGAATATTTTAAATTCATCTGCAGAAAATGAAAAAGAATGGATGCTTTCTAAATAGATTACCATGTTATTTATTCTTCTTGAGGGAGAAAGCCATCATAATTTGTTTGAATATGGTATTAGCTGAATTTTAGAAGATGTTTATCTAAATCCTTCTTTAGAGAAACTATACATGTTTTGATATAATTATTGACTAATGGTTATTTTTTGGCACAAAAGATTTATTCTACATCTGGATGTTGAATCATCTAAATACCAATAACTATTTGATCAAGCCAACATGATACATGATAACAATAATCAACACAGGACTAGAATCAAGATAACCTTTTGAAGAAAAGGATTTCCTATGATATTTATTTGGTTTTGCTCAGCTCCTGTAGCTAAAATGTGAATTTTCTTTTCCATACAGCTTGTTTCTAATCCAGCTTTTGGGGATGTGCTAGGTTTAGGGTTTGTCCTGCTTAAAATTGAGTCTGCTAGCTGTAAATAGCTACTGCTKCTTCCAAGATCTTTTCAGTTCTGGTACTGAGGGAAATAGCCCAGCCAATTTAATTCCCAGCATGTGTCATGGGGGTTAAGCATTTCAGGGAGTAAAGTGTTTTTTTATTTCTTCTGGAGTTACTAGTTCAATGTGTCTTGTTTTAAGTAATGTCCAATGAGAAGTCTGAGACTATTCCTTAATGTAATAACAAATAAACCACCAAACTTCAGAAAAAAGATTCTGTGACAGCATTAGAGATTCAATGGTTTTCTCTTAGTCAGGCTTCTCCAACAACAAGTACAGCTGGTTTTAATCCTGCTGTTTCAGACTTCAAAGCCTTTTAGGGTGCCAGTTTTCATTTACACCTTATTCTCCTGCTAAGAGAGATGGTGTGATGCATGAAGCATTATTTGAGCAGATGTAGTGGTGATTGCAACACACTAGAGAGCAAACCTATTCTTTTTATACCTCCTGGCTTATGTCTCAGCTTATTGATTTCAGGATATCATCAAGTGTCAGACACTTATTTAAAAATCATCATGTCAGAACAAGAACATTGCCACATAAGTGCTATAAAAATTACACAATCTTTGGCTAAATCTTAATCACTGAATTTCTGAACAGACTGATGATGACAGCTATCCTGGTGAAAAATGTCATAATTTCTGACACATGGTATGTGTTCACAGAAAGACTGTAAACCACTACTGCTGTTACTAGATATTTAGCATGCAGATTGCTATTTTGCATAATTATGGCTGCCACAAAAGATTAAACTTGTACTAAAAATATATATGTCACTACCTAAACATAAAATGTGGGGGTTTTTTCATTGCTCTTTTTCCCTCTTATCTCTATTCAATCCACATCTCATTCTCTTTTATTGTGCTACCTCCGTTCTCTTTCCAAGTAATTMTTTTCTTTGTTCAGCTTTCCTTTGCACTTTTATTATTTCTCTGCGCTCCTGTATTTCTAAATCATTATTTATCTGGGGCAAGAAAAGTTCTTTTCAGGCTTTTTATTTTCTGGTTTTGCATCATTCTTAATTCCGTTTGTTTGTCTTCTTTTTTCCACCTACTATTACTGACTTCTCCCCATTTCACATCTTTGCAACTTGAAGTTCTTCCCATCTGCAGAATTCCTGGTTTTCTGTAATTCCTCCAACAACTCATGTTGCCTCTTCTTCTAACAATTCAAAAGGAAGAATGTTCTTCTGCCTCTTTCCAATGGAATGTACATGGGGTTATATTCAAAATTGTGAAATTTCAATATTTCATTTTAAGCAAGGCTCAAATAATTAGAACACTTACACAGGAGTGGATGCACCAGCAAAAATTCCTAAGCCATCAACAGATATGTATCCAGTACTCTACTTCTCTGATCAGTGAAAAAAAAAATAAAAGAGGGGGCTGGATATTTGTTTGAAGAAAATCTACAGAAAAGACCATTAAGAGTGTTCAAATTAAATGATGCTTCAGCAGAAGTGGAAAAGCAAAACCCTGTGACAAGAGGCTGTTAAAAATTTCTATTCTTACAGGAATAAGTGGACTTTAGTCTTCACATAAACTTTCTTAAATTTCGAGTACTTAATATGTTTCCTTCCACTTCTTATCTGATCAATTCTTCATCTACYGTTTCAACTTTTGCCCTTGAGCATAAACAGGAAATTAAGCTAATCTTCCTTGGCCTTTAATTTAGATATTTTTTAATGGATCTAATTATAATTTAACTGTCCTGATAAGGTATTTACAGTTTGCTTTCTAATTGTAAAGAACATCGAGATTATCTGCTTAAAGATAATTTAAATGCAAACTATTGTAATTTCCAAAAKAACCTGGGCCCTTAGAATTAAGTAGTTCATTACTCACTTAAGCATGTAGCCTTCAAAGTTACTTGGTTTAGAAAAATCTATTTCTGCTTTAGGTATTGCATTTACATGACAAAATTACTTTTTACTKACCATCTTGTTATTAGTATGTCATACACTGTTCTGAAATATCAACTTATTGTTATGCAATTCTTAAACAGAGAAAGATCGTAAAAATATACAGATTTCAAGSCTTGTCTTGTGATTCTCTTACTTTCTGCCCTATGTGCATGTTGAAGTACAGAAATCACACTGGCTTTTTTGCTACCTAGAAGAAATCTATAAATCAAATAGAACTTTCAATATCTGGTTGGCACTCACAGTCTGCTCTGACAGACTGCAGTATGAACAATCTAGTAGCTGAGTAAGAGTGTCATTATCAAGGTCTTGCATCCTGCACTGACTTCTTCTTAGCAGTTAAAAAATCTGTTAGCACAATCCCTGTTTTAAGACCACAATAATAAAAATCCTGGCTATGAATGTTTAATGTTGCTTAATTAATTTAAATTGTACCAACCATTATCTTTCTAAGGCAACTGAGATACCCAGGGCCTCATAAGCAGCAATTAAGACTGTGAAATAGGAGTTGTGATCAAGGAAGTCGTGCACTGGCGCCTCCATCTCTACGTTCAGTGTTGCACTGCAACATTATTTGGCAAAGAATTTGAGTAGCAAATAACAGTAGACCTGCATCATGGGAGGCATGATCCTTTGTTTTATTTGAAGGCCTTTTGACCTGCCTCATGTGCCTGAGCAGGGTGATAGCTCCACTTGGCCATTGTRCATCCAGACAGTCTTGGTAGTGTGCTCAGTGGGATTTTTAGGCACTGGGATTTTTTACCACAGGGCAGGTGAATTGCCACCTACAACTGCTGTTTCTTCCTACATAAGCATCGTCGCCTTCCAAATATACATAAATATAGATGAGCAGCAGGTTTCTACTCACAAGGTTTCACCTATTTAAGCAACTGAAGGAAGGAAAGGTCAGAACAAGGGAAATACTAGTATTCTGCTAATGTGGCACTGAGGTCTGTAKAAAGCCCTAGATTTCAGATCCTCAAAGGATTTCTTTGCACATCTCATTCATCCTCACTCGCAGTTCTTAGGTGTCTCTGTGTGTCTGGTGGCAGGTGGCCACGGAAGAACAGAAAAGATGGTAGCACTTAAACTCACTGGTCTTTCACCATCCTCATCTGCTAAATAGTTTGTATTTAGAGTAAAAATAGAAGGAYATTTTTCTGCAGTCTGTTACACCGTTCATAACAAGTCTGAGAAACCAAACATGGATATTAGTGTGTATGTTATATAAATATTGATTTGTGAAGGAAAATAAACATTTTAAGTTTCTAATAGAGAACTAAGAGTAAGAAGAATGTATTATTTGATTTAAAGTCTTTCTAACTGAGTGCTMTGTGAGTTTCTCTGAGTTTAGTTCAAAACTCAGCAAGAATTTAAATTATAGCTACAGTCCATATGATCTAGAAGGAGTTTAGGTGGAGATAAATCCAATTTCATGAACTTTGTTGAGAGACAGCAATAAAGCTTCAAAAACATTGAAACCAGATTTTCTCTGTTAGACTAGACTACATTCTTTCCTTCAAAATGCTTTTATGACTAATGCACTCTTTCTGGGTTAACTGTAGAGTTGTTTTTAGATTAAAAAAAAAGAACAAAAAAGTTGGCTTATTAAACTGTTTTTTCTATTAATAAATTGCTGTATAAGTTCAAACTATTGTTTTTTTTAAAAGAGCACCCACAATAGAACTGGTGCAGTATCTAGGGGGATATAAATTCATATCCTAAGAAGGTCACTGTTATAATATGTTTTTAACCTTAATGGGATCAGTATGGCATTTGCTTTACTGTCATCTTTTAGTACTCCCTCCAGCCTCATTTTGAAAGACAACTTTCAGATGATTYAGCTGTCAAATAATTTTCCTGAAAGCAGCAAGATAATCAGAGAAAGCATGGCACATGGGGCTGGAAAGGCCTCCCAAGCTGTCACTCAGTCTGTGTAAGTTGGTCTAAGGCAGGGCCAGCTGCTCCTAAATCACATCTTGCAGATGTCTCTGTTATCTTTTTCTGGAAGCCTAAAATGACAGCTCAGTATCAAGTTAGACATCAGGAATTTGTTTCCAACTGTAAGGCCAGGGCAGCAAGGATGTAGCTGCCTGGAGAACCTGCCAGGTGGGAGGTTTTTGACCATGGGTGAGACAAACATTAGCCAAGTGTGATGGAGTCAGCAGTGGCTGAGCCTGCCTTGGGGCAAAGTGGTGGATTGAATGAGCTTGTCAAGACAGGAAACAGAAGCTGTCTGACTTTGCCCAGTGTCCCTCAACAACAGCCCTCAGCACTCTCAGTGTTGATTACCACATGGTGTGGTGTTTTCCCAAGAGGCTGTCCATCATTTGGATCACTCATGCTGTCTTTCTCAACATGTTTTTCCCAAGGAAATGATGCTGCCTTCGAGCCATTGTTGTCTGAAACTTGGGCTAAATGTATGCTCTGTGACTTCTACTTTTGAAAACACTCTAAACTAGCTCTAAATCAGGTGGTTTTGGCCCTGMTGGAAGGTCCCAAATATTATTATGACTGCAGCTATACTATTCAAGCCAGAAAGGTTGAACCTATTTGTGCCACTGAACACAAGCCAGTGTGTTTCTGCAAGGAAAGCCAAAAAAACATTGGGCTGCACCAGCTGCAGCATAAGCAGCAATTTGAGGTAAGGGATTAGCCTAGCACTGTGGTGAGGCTTTATGTACATCCTGTTATTGATCTCCCCTCCTAAGTACAAACAGAATATCAACAAACAAGAGAGTGCAGCACATATGGAACAGGATGTTTAGGGGCATGGTGAATATATCCTACAAATAGAAGCTACAGGAGCTGGGTTTCTTCATCCTGAAGTAGTGTCAGGGAATATTACTTAGTATTTTTGTTCATCTAGAAAGAAGTTGTTGAGAAGATGAAGGTAGTGTCTTCTCAGAGATACACACTGGAATAATGAGGCAGTGGAGAGAAGCTACATCAAAAGAAATCCCCATTAATCATAGGGGGAAAAACAATGGAGTRCTGCTGCAGTCTAACATGACAAGGCAACAGAAGTTGCTTTTTTGAGATTTTCAAACCTTACCTGTAAAAAGTTCTGAGAAACCTGGTATTATCCCTGCCTTCAATACCAGATTGGCACAGATAACCTTCAGAGGTGCCTTCCAGCTCCAATCTTTCTATGGTTCTGATTCAGCCYCTTATTATGCACTGTAGTTACTCTTAGACCTTCAGGAAAGAAATGTCTTAGAGTCATAAAACAGCCCAGGCTGGAAGTGACATCAGAAGATCATCAGGTCCACAAATCTTTCATGGGAAAGTGAGTCTAGAAGACATTATCTATCAYCCAGTCCCACTGCATCTTGAAACCTCCAAGTGGTGCAGCTCTACCACATCCCTGGAGAGGTTGTTTCAGAAACTGTGCCACTGCAGAAAAATTTTCTTTCATCAAGAGGAAACCTCTCTCAGTACAACTTGTGCCTGTTGCCCCTTGTCTTCTCCATGCAGCTCCTTGTGGAGGAAAAACCTCTGTCCTTTTCGTAGTCATCCTTTAAGTGCTGGAATACTTTAAGCACTGTGAGGTTCCCCACTCCCTTCTTCAGGGATGAAAGACATCACTCTTTCAAGTCTTTCCTTATGGAGCAGGTACTCCAGCCCTTTGATCATCTTCACCTCTGTACCTTTTCCAGTTTGTCTGGATCTTTCTTGAAATGTGGGAGACCTGGACTGAACCACAGACGTGGCCTGACCAGTGCTGAGTAGGGAGGATCTCTGCCAGTAAGTCCCTTCTTGGATGCAGCCCAGGATCCAGTTTGCCTTTGCTGCTTTAGCCATGCTCTGCTGCTCAGGTTCAGCTTGTTGTCCCCCAGATCAGCAAGGCTGCTCCAAGCACACTGATCCCAGCCTGTACTGGGCTCTCTGTGTCCATCCCAGGAGCTGGGCTTTGCACTTGGTAAATGATCCAAGTAAAATAAAATCCTTTGTATCTTTTGTACATGAGAGCCACTTTAGCAGAAAATGTGTGGGAGGAGAAAACATGAGGTGAGTMTGACTTCATATTAGAGTGTAAAATAGGATTCAATAATTCCTAGGACTCAGGGAGTGTATGGCAGAGTATGATTATTAATAAAAATAAAAATAATAAGAACTCCTGTAACTTTCCTGTAGTATCACMTTTGTTGCCCAATGAATAATAATAGCACTGTTAGGCTAATTTTGAAAGGATTTGATGTAATCTGAGTATGAGCTAAGAAACTATGCTTATGTCAAGGAAAATGAGAAAGCAGAGTATTTTTAAAAATRCTGCACTAAAGAAATGATCCAGTATTTAAACCACTCTTTGCCTTACTTTCTGGAATTCAGTCTTTTCCCATGCCATGTCCTGTTAGGAAAAGGCAAATGTCTTTTTCCTCACTGAGCAACTTAGTGAATGAGTGTGTTATATACAGTGCTTGAAAGGAAATTATAATATGTGTGTTTATCATCAATCAGAAGCACTCTCCACTCTTGCAATCACCATCATGTGAAGTCCGGGGACCTGTAATTGACCAACAGAAAAAAAATCGGCTATGATTTTTAATCTAAGTCTCCAAGATTATTTAAGCTTTTGTGCTAGAGAGATTTCTCTGCTTCTAAGAGTGCAAAACTACTTTTTTTGTTTTGTTTTGTTTTGTTTTAGAGATCAATCTGTACTATTACTGTGTGGTTGAAATTACCACTGTGGCTAATAACACAGCAAAATTAAATACATAAATCAGATTTTTATATACATACAAACACTAATAATATCCCCTACATTTAAAGTAATTAGTTAACTGGAGTTTTCACTAGAATCAAAATAGAATTTTAAACTAAAAATAACAAAATAACAATATCAAGCTTGAATTTGTGGTTTTAAAATTAAAAAAAAAGGTTAAATAAAAAGCAGCATGCAGTCTTGAAGTCTTCAAGTGGAATAGGGACTTCTGTCCTTCCGCTACAAATTACAAGGCACCATAATGAACAACTTCTTTTGTTTTTGGTTCTGATGTGCTGGATGCACTGTGCACCCATTTCCCTTCCTTACTTGCTGGAAAGCTTCAGGTAATGAGCTGAATAATGATTTGGGACATGACCTTTGGGACATGACACTTTCCACTGTCTTCCTTCCCTCTAGTGATGGTGTGTAAGTGAAGGGGCAGCTTTTCCATATGACTATCTATTTTTTATGTACCTTTGACACTCAGGAAGTATTTCCAAAACTGTCGCATTATTTTATCAGCCTGGTACCAAACATATCTCTCACAATCTTTTCTCATAARTATATGAAATATTTTCCATTTTAATCTGAGAAAAGGTGTTTAAATTGATAATTTCAGTGGTAGAATAAACAGCTATTTTTTTTGTGCACTAGTCTCCAGCAAATGTTGCTCATTTTATCTGAGAAGTTTTGACATTCCTGCAGTGAAAATCGTTTATCTCCTCCGAAAATTGCTTTTGGTTTGTAGAAGAAGTTAAATGAAGCTGAAAAGGTTCAGTTGCACTGCGAATTGGCAGAAATATTTTTCATTTGCTTGGATTAGTTTGAATTTTCTGCACATTTCTGACAGAACAGTAAAAAGACATAAGTAGGCAKATATACTATATTTGTAAGCTCAGCTTAACATCTGAGACAGTAAACACCATATCTAATACATTTATCATGTTATATTCTTTCAATTTGGTATMGATGTCTTGTACAACATTATTTAACATTGAAGCCTAAAGGGAGAGCTGGAAACTGAAAGCCCAAGAGGCAGTATCTAAACCAATATGATGTAGTGCCAGCTCACAAGTCCCAGATCTGAGCTGACTTTGGATTCTGCTGATGTTGCACTACCAGGAAAATTAATAATGAAGGAAATTATGTCCAATATTTCTAAAGCCAGAACCTTAGCAGGTACTTGAGTTATTCAATAGTTTGGGGCTTTTGTGGGTCTCAGTGAAAAGGTGAAGCACAAATACATGCGTGTTTTGGCCTACATATATTGCAGAAGAATTTTTGCTAGTGTCTCTCAGCAGTGTTTGCAGCTCTGTTCAGGGTCAGAATAATGGAACAGTTCATTTCCATGCTCTTTAAAAGAATAAATACAGTCATTTACAGTCATTTGGCCTGGGGTGGGGGAAAAATGCTTTGGCAAAAGGTAAATAATATTCTTTCCCCATTCTGCAGATGCTGTAGTTTATAAATTCAGATATATTACATGGATATGCATGCATACGGAAGCCCATATGGAAAATTTCTTTTTAATGAGTGTGTGCACTTCCACACATTTTATTGTGATGATTTCCAGCAAGTTATCTAAGAAATATGCATCTCTAAGCCTGTGTATAGTCCATCCTATTTCAGCAGCACAATTTAAAGCAGGCAATGAGGTTCATGGCTGCATCCTTCACATTGTTGAGCTTTTACTGCAACCAGTACTGGCTGAAGCACATGAAGAAATGCACCAGTGGTTTTAACTCAGACCCGGTCGCTGTGTCCTGTGATTTTTGTCCAGGCTGCCTCATGGAAGGCTGAACAATCAGTAGCAATTTGGAGGCACAGCAAGCACCCATGGTAACCTGCATCCTGATGAGCTGCTTCCAGACTGCAGAAGCATTTCACCTGTATATTCTCAAAGACAGCCTAATTTTGTCTCAGTGGGGTCAGCAGCAGTGCAGCCATAGAAACAAAGTAGTCTCATGGGTGAGATGGAAGCCTGTGAGCTAACCCATTATTCAGAGGTGACACTTCAGAGCAGTCCACACTCAGATTAAATTGGAGATGGGAAAGTGTGGGAGTGCAGGACGAGACCTAAACTGGCTAAATGTAAACCCACCTCAGTAATCCTCTCACCCACCACCTTGTCAAGATGCCAACTTAATGAGCCAGTTAGAAATGCAAYGCCATCTCCCTSKGCCCAGATAAAAATATTCTTATTTGAAGGAAGTTGAAAGAAGTTCTGAGCTTCCTTATATTGGGATAGAATGATGGTAATGGATAGTCCAGGGAAAAGACGACAAAGTTACTCGGATCTGGCATAATGTGGTAATAGCACACTGATTTCTCATATGCAAAATTGGTGCAGTCATAAAAAGTATCAGTATCTCATGTAGCAGTAAGAGCTAAGAAGTTTTTTAATGTAAGACACCAATATTTTTGATTGAATACTTCAYTCTGATACATCTGCCTTGTGTTTAATGAATAAATAACTCTTTGTCCATGCATTAGTGGAGAATGTGRACTATTTTCTTATTTCCATTTAGAACTAGGTGAAATTTGATTTCAACTACATTTTCTTCTCTATTTATGACAGGAAATATCRAAACTTTATTAATCAAACTAGCTCTATTTTCTTCCAACTTAGTGCTGAGCAGCCCAGATGACTTCATTCCAAAGGATGCAACACAGGTAATGATAACCCTCTAAAGTTGGCTATCACACAAAAAATTACATGTACATCTTCCACACCACAGAAATGAGTCTTTAACCTGGATGTTGAGGAGATTACATAAGCTTGTTAAAAACCAAATGGACATCTGTCTCTGAAATGCCTATCCCTATGCATACAAAAAAAAGACTAAATTCTCACTAATACCTCTGAGTTATTTGTGCTAGAATTGTCCACAGATGCTACAAGAGACTGCTTGTTTGCCAGCTGTACTGAAATGMTTTTCCTACTAATAAATACAGCAATGACACTTAGTTTGTTGAAATGCAACAGACATAATAAAATTGATCAAAATGTAGGAAATATTCAATTTTCTCCCTGGAGAACTACATTTTTTTTTGCCTATTCTTTATCTATTTTTTATTATTTTACATTGAGATTCAAAGTTTAAAGTGGATTCTGATGCAAACAGAAACATTGCAAAATCCATTACTTGCTGCATAGACTATTTCCAAAGTAATTCCTTTTTTTTATAAAAGGCAAAATCACTCTCCAGTAGTTAGATGTGGAAGCTATTGCCAAGTTGCAAGGATTTCTCAGATTTCATGTTGCRTACACCAGCGTTGCGTGAAACCAGGAAGAAAATGAAGCCTTCCAAATTATTATAYTCCCTGAGTAGCTTAAACAAATATGACCTAAAAGCTGCAAAAAAAAGTAGCATTAGTCTTTATATTTGTCTGAATGTGYCAGACTCTGTGACTGAATATTAGAATGAAAGATTTCCATTTTTCTTATAAGCAAGAAAACAGTCATAGTTAATTTATGCCCTAACTTTTAACCTAAGACATAATAAATGACATCKTCATGGATATTCAGAAATAAAGTTGGGTTTGGACTAGGCATTCTCAACCATAAATTAAAATAGTTTTCTCCTAAAATCATATTAGTCTACCCATCATTAACTTCAGTGCCTCACAGTTAGCTTGTAATTGAATTACTTTTTGGCATCATTTCCTCACATTGTATTAACTCAAAAAATCTTAAGGCCTCTCTATTTTACCTGAGTTTACCTAAAGCATTTTGAACTGCTCCTCTGACTCTGTGTTTGCAACTGACTTCCTAAGATTAGCAGATTGCAGGTTTTTTCATGGAGATGGAGAGATATGGGCAGGTTACAGGCAGCTGGATGCTCTCCTCTGCTTTAAAACAGCTTTCAACAGGGGTGAAGAAAAAAACAGAGTTCTTGTAGTGTCTGTGAAGAATCTCAAGCTCTTCTTGCCACAATATTAAAGACATATATGCATATTGTGTGTCTTCTGCAGCAGGCAACATTCTCTAATTGCACTTGCCTCTGAAACAGAACATGGCACAGGCATCTTTGCTTTCAAACTTCTTTTCTGAGGTCAGCTACAAATAACAGACTCACTTTTGGTTTCAGTCTTCTTGTAAAGGGTAACTCACTGAGTATGTAAAAGGCCTTGTAAGTTATTAGCATCAAGCTTTAAAACTCAGGAGTTTTACTCAGGAAACTGCATCTCCACAGAGTAGTCTGTGTGCCATCTTCAAAGATCGTTTATTCTCCCCAAAGATGAAGTCYAGAATTTCCATCCATTTCCCGTATTTATTTTCTGTTTTGATGAACTGGGGGCAAAAGCTCAGRCTCTATTTCACAGTACTCTATTCCATTTTCCTTGTTTGAAACTCCAGCTTTCTTCTTGGGTGCCTGGGTGACTATTTTGGACAGACTRCTCTAGTATTTTTATCTTCATAGGATTTTGACTTTCATGATTATAATGTTACAGTCACACAGTCTGTAGGGATTTTCCTTCAGATATCAAACCAAAAAGAGCTATGCTTAGAAGTAGGGCAGGCATTGCTTTCTGCACCTGCATTGAAGTCTGCATTGAATGGAAAAGCTTGATTTAAAGCATGGAATTACTCTACTGGATCAAAAAAGCATTATTATTGTTTTCAGTGTTCAGCATTTTTGTTCCTCTTTCCTCTTTCTTTCTGTTTGGCTGAAAGGGTTTCCCAGAACCTTGGGAAAAAGAAAAGGATGGCAATCATTATGCAGCTACAATAAAATCTTTTCTCACTCAGTAGTGTATCTGAGGCATTTCCATTTCAATCACAGAGTAAAGAAAAAAAGTGAACCTGGAACTGAAAACATATTTCCCTGCAATCATCACTAAGACTGGTAATCCCTCTTGTTGCTCTTGCTTCCTTACTTGATTCTCCTAGGGTCTACAACAACTTATTTCACCAAGGAGCAGCAGATATTTCTATATCTCTTGGCTATGAGTTGGAAAGATGAGTTATCATTAATCCTGATGGTGATTAATTGTGTGAAGACAGTGAGGGTTCAGAGAAATTGGTCCTGTTTTGTGAGAAGGACAAGCCTGCAGTGAGAGCGCAGGCATATGTTTATGGCATTATTGCTCTGCCTCCCACTCAGCCACTTGATGCAAGCTACTTTGGCATATTGCTGTCTGTGAATGCCATGGAAAATATTGYCTGCCTTGCAGGATACCCAGCTAATATCTTTATGATATTTAAACACTCTTTCTGTTATTTCTGCCTGGGGGTTTGTTTTGTTTGTTTCGTTTTTAACTAAAAGGGATGAGAAAGAAAATGAAACCAAGAAAAAATTCTCTCCAGCAATAATATATTCTCCTTTATGCTAGTAAAAGATATCACAGACTATCCATATTTGTATTTCTTTAGGTTTCTACAACTGTCTTAACAGCTAACAGTGATTTTTCTTGTGAAGGTATGTAAAATGGGAAGGATATAAGAACAGTTATCTCCCCCTGTCCCAGACATTCTATGTGAGTTTTAATTATATTCATAATATCCACACAGAAAGACAGACAAGGGACAACTTGTCTCATCCTCAGAAGCACACCATCTGAAGGAAACTGAAGAACTACCACCAAAGGGTGCATATTTCGGTTTAGTTAAGGAAGGTGAGTGAATCTTTCTGTTGTCTTCACTCAGAACACTTTATGTTATATTGTTTTAGCAGTTTTAGAAGTCTGGGATCCCCCCGTGCAAAAAATGGCACTGCCCAAGAGCATGCATAAAGCGTGTCAGTGAGCAGGGGATTCAGTCTAAGGGGCCAGGYTAGAGAAGGTACAGCAAAACCCCTGAGGTGTGTATAATATGGATGACAATGCCACAGCAACAGTAATTTTGCCAYTGGGACTAGTTCTTATCAGGAGATGCTGCTGTTGTGTTTCTATGAGACTGAGGTAGACATAGACTCAGTTGTACAAGTCTCAGGAARCACTGGAAAGAACAGGATGCATTGGGGAGTTGTTGAACATGTATTTCTGCATCACAAAACCCAAACAAAAGTGTTGAAAAAGCTGTATGCCAGCATGCTGTGTGTGGAACAGATCTCCTTTACCTATTCAGTACTGACAAATTGCAGCCATGCTTGATATTGCTTTTCATAGTGTCTCTTCCCTTTCTGTTGGTTAATAATTACTTTTYCCTTTGTTTTTTGAAAAGGCTTCCAGCAAAATGACTTAGCTCTGTTATGGTAACCAGGCTGGCACTTGCCAAAGCCTTCATTTCATGAGCTCATTTTTTGGTGCTCACCATKGCCAGGCCAGGGCAGGCTTTGCTGTTACTCTTTCATGACAGTCCAGTGTTGCTTACCTGAGGGGCAGTAGCCAGGATGGTTGGAAAAGATCTGGAAAGCCAAACTTGTCATTTGTATTGAACAGATTGATGTCTAAGGGCAAAGGAAATTGTACATGCCAGATCATCAAGGTCTCCAGGATAATTTTCTTTCTTTTCTCCTATTAGCTAATCTTATCTTTTTACGCTAGAGGAGGGACATTATTCTAAAGGTGAGTTAAGCTAGTTATCTTCTAATTTCTGGTTTTATATTTAAAAGCCTGAAGGTATGACCATGCAGTAGTTATTATATATTGTTTTGTAACGTTACTGGTGAAACTGCTGTAATTTTTGCAGTACTGAGAGTCTTGTAAATTTGTTTCCTGATAAAGCCCTTTGGGAGTCCTAAATATTTCTAGCATGTTCTGAATAAGATTGAAGGAGAAAGAGGGAGATAAACTATAAAAAAAGGCTCTCAGTTTAGTGTGGCAAGTTGTGAGTCACATTAATTACTGAAAGCAAGGAAGGCATCAAGAGATGTATTTGTGAAACATGGCCAGGTGTTGGTAGCTGTGGGCCACAGGCACAGATTTTAAATTGTTCAAGGGCAGAATTTATAAAGTTTAGTTAGTTAGCATGAAATTAATATTTTGTTATTATATGGAATTAATTCGGATTTTGTCTCCCAGTCTCAATAGATAGGAAGCTATTGAAATAAAAAATTTTAAAAGATAAATAAATACACATATACACAAAAATCAAAAGTTGTGTCTTTGGACCAGGATATTTTTCCTATTGTCTTTTTGAACRATCACCAATGGTTTATTGGATCTTAATCACCATCCCCAGGGAATTCTATAAAGGACACGAAAAGGGCATATGTTTAAAAATAACTAATTTTTTTGTGATTCTGACCAGTAACTCAAAATATTGAGCAAAAGAGTGAGCGGTTGCTATACCATTTAAGTCCTTGATGTGAGTTATTTTGTTTTTTTGTTTTTGGGTTTACTTTTTTTTATAATTAAATGTTATTTCTCATCATTATCTGAAGCTGTGTGTATCTGCAGTATGAACACCAAGTAAAATTATTAATGTGGGTTTTTTTCTCTCCTGAACTTTAAACGAGAATTGTAGGATTTTCTTCAAGAGCTACTGTGTTCACAAGGAATTTGCTAAGAGATTTCTMTTCAGTAACAAGAGGTAAAAGAAACTGAAATGGATTATGAAGAYACCTGAGATTAAGCTGAAAGACAGTCATCCAGTGTGTTTGGAATTGACTGGAAGTGTTCTAAAACACTTTGCATAAAAGTGATGTACAACATGACAAGGAAACGAAAATTGGTAAACTAAATAGTTTCTGAATGAAACCATGACTCTCTTATRGTAGATTTGAACTTAATTGGTAATTTTCTTCAGCCAAAATTCTRATCATACAGATGGAGTATACAYACTGAACAATAAAAAAMCAAAACMAAAAACATGAACAAAAAACAAAGGAATGGTCTATTGATTGATATTTGGAATTGCTATCCCTTCCTTCAATAAGGAAAAAGACCTCTAAAARAAAGAAAATGTGTTTTACAGGTAAAGAATCTCATAGTGCTTTTGGGAAAGAGACGTAAATTCTAACTGTGCAGTCTATTTTAACGTAACATTTACAAATACTTGGTGTATTGAAAGAATTACATCTTAGTGGGACCACAGGAAAGAAAATAACTTTGTGTGTGAACCATCATAGAATGGTTTGAGTTGGAARGTGGAGTTCCAACTCCCTGTCAWGGGCAGGGACACCTTCTACCAGAGCAGATTRCTCAGATCCCCATCCAACCTGGCCTTGAACACTTCCARGGATGARGCAGCTTCCCTAGGCAATATTCYAGAYCCTCACCAGTCCCACAGSAAAGAATTTCTTCCCAATATCTAATCCAGACCTACTTGTGGGAAACTAGAGTATTTTTCTGGGTTCWCTTGGATGGGCAGGAGCTTGGAYGGGGAGGTAAGTCTTCCTYRGYCTGTGTCAGAAACAGTGGTGGCTTTYGGTCTCAGCTTGTGGAAARCACTGCTAGGGCTGTCTGAGSATTTAGAGGTCACAAGGRTTTGATTGGTGTGCTTTTTATTATATCACTGGKTGTGAAAATAGGGGTTTTAGGTTTTTCTGTATAAGCGAAATGGGGCAAAGATRKAGGCAGATCAGTGTGATAAGAGCACATGTTTCTGTCTTCCTTTTCCTCTTCCTCTTTGCAAAGGGTGTTGGGTTTTTGGGATTGGTAAAATTTCACTACATGACATGGGTTTTGGTTATTGGTGTTTAGAGAAAAACAATGTTAACGTAGTTTAGAGTATAAAAGCCCGGACACTGTCATGGGCAGGAGGAGAAACCATCTTTTCAGCTGCTTGTGAACTTCATGCTRGACAGAAAGAACTTAGAKATAAGATTTGTAAAATAAACATCTCCAGAYGTTCTCCRATTCCTTCTTTCAAACAYAGGCCRGTGAGAAGAAAGATTTACACTGCCAGAGTTAAATCTCAGAAGACATAACTCCGACACCTWCTCTCTCTTAGTTTGARTCTACCCCTTACTGTCCTGTCACTGCATGCGCTTGAGAAAAGTCTGTCTTCCTCAAAGATTCTGTTCTCTGCTGGAAGGTTCCAGTTAGGCAACCCAAAAGCCTTCTTTGTTCCAGCTGAACAAACCCATTTCCCTCAGTCCTTCCTTGTGAGAGAGGTGTTCCATGCCTCTAATCATCTGTTAAATCTAGCAAATACAGAAGTAATGAAGCAAATTATATAAATGTAYGCTGTGCAATCTTTCAAAATTTACAAAACTAACAAAAAAATTACACTGATAATTGCAATGTTGTTCAAGTTGGTTCTGTTTTGTTACTATGGGGGTCATTAATACACATACATAAACTTACTTTTTTCCTACTAAAACAAATTTTAAATATGACAATAGTTAARCTGTGTTAGGTTTTCAAAGGATACAATTATGTTGTCTGCCTGCAGACAGCTGCTATAATCATGAAGTCTTTCTCCTGCTGTAAATTGTCCTTTAACATTTGTCYTAATTTAGTCTTAGTTCCTCTTTAATACATTAAAGGAGAATAATGAAATATTGTTTGGAGGATGTCCCCAGCACTGTTGCCCAGTTTAAATTTSTTTTCTTTCTAATAGATGGGAACAATTTTTCCATGAGATATCTTGAGAAAATCTTTCTATTTTTATGAAAGTCACTCAATGTGAGATTAGTCTAAGATATCAAAGGGCAAAATGTAATCCTTTACCTCTCACCTCGGGACTCCTTTCATCTAACTTTGCTCTTCAAATATGAGACATCTTGACTTATCCCTGTGTGCATCTAAACCCAACTGAGAGCAAAAGACACYTCTCAAAGTAATTTCTTGAAACTTTGACCTAATTTCTGTACTAAAATTTCACTCCTTTAAGTTAGTCCTACTATACTCCAACTCACCTCACTTTTTGGGGCACGCAGAGGAAGATGAAAAGAATGTGACACCACCTTCTGAAAGAGAACCTGACAATGATGATAAAAATATTTTGATGGAATTAATATAATTAAGGCAAAAGTATGTAATGCTATGTGTTTCACAATGTCTTGCTCATATTATTTCATGTGAAAATGTGAGTTTGCTAACTMTTTTACCTGGATGCAGAGTAATCCTGTGTCATTTGGAAATTGCTGCCTGAAAAGCAAAGGGCTGTGTGTAGCAGACATGTTCAATAGAGTAAATGTTTTTTTTTTTTTGAAAGCAAATGCATCTCCAGTAAAAGTCAGAAAATTTGGGGGGAAAATTGTGATATGATATGATATTATCTTTTCTTTCATTTTCTTCTAATTTTTCTCTTTGATGACAATATAACCTGGTGACCAACATCCATGCAAAATTGTTTCATATATTGGTCTGGTTCAGCTATAATTTCTCATATGTATTTATTGGTTGTCATGAAAAGACGTGCCAGAACAAATCCAAATTTCCTATCTGGTGCAGTATCTGTACCACATTTGTAAATGGACAAATGCTGGTAAACTAAAACTTGTAGTTCTTGAGTTTTAAGCTGCTGTAGCTACTTAGGAAAAATTAGGTCAGTTTTTTAAACAAGACAAGGTTTATAAGTAGGTATGGCTGGAAATGTTGGTCAAACCTTTGGGTACATGAAATAATCATTAGTTTGAAACATATATGTATCYGTAAGTTTATGAAAATTTCCAGCCACACTAACAAAAGATATTAGGTCTAGGTAYAAATAGTCTCCTGTCTCTTAAGCATGGATATCTCTAGTTTTGAATTTCTTTTACAGGATTCATAGTTGATTCCTTTTAAACACTTTCATAAAGCTTACTACAATGTATTTTGTTAGCACAGTAGAGTATTCTTTTCCCTGGTGGGAATTACATTGTTTTCATTGCCAGAAATCAGAGCTGGAGAGAAAAGAACATATTTATCAGTCCTCTCATGTTCAAAATCTTGACATGACAAAAGCAACTTGAAAGATAGATATTTGAGTGAAAGAATGCCTTCTAAATATTTCTCTAGAACACCCCTTTTCAAGATGTCTAATTAATATGCCCATTAGCAAGCTATATATTATAGATGTGATCTACACAAGGAGCCAGGGTTTCATTTTTTATTGGTCCATTATAGCTAAATCTGCTTATTAAGAAAAGTACCATTTACAAGTACCTTAAGAGCATAACAGTACTAGCTGAGTTCAAATGCATACATTTTAATAAATATACTTGTATTGGGCAATAAAGTGTAAGTTGTACATGCTAAAACAAGCTCACTGTTTAGGCTTAACATAAGCAAACTTTGCATCTTAACAGTAAAATCAGTCAGCTTTCTTGTTAAGGACAATCATCCCTGTGCCATACTCACCTATGCAGTAATTAACACTTCTACATTACTAAACCTTATCTTGTCATTTAAAGAGCTAATTTTCATTCATTAAGTTTATAAAAATTCTTAAATATTAGTATTTAGACAACTCAAATTCAAGTTTTCTGCATCTTCTACATCAGCACAAAACTCAAGACAAGGGAATAAAGCCAGTTTTGCTACACTGGAACCTCACTAAAGCTTGTAGTCCTGATGTAGCCTTTCTGCATTTGTTTCTTTCTTTTCAGGGGAGGAAAATAGTCTTACATAAAAATTATTATTTTACCTTCCACTTTAAGTGTCTCTACAGAATATATTTATTAATTGAAAAGCTCTGAAAGGTCAATGGGATAATGTTAAAAAATGAAAGATGTGAGACAGATAATACAGAGGAATGTATGGTAAAATGACATAACTGTACTCTTTTGCTAGCTTTGTTTGAAGTTAAACATGCAAGGCTAGAGAGCAGTTTGCATTGTGCTTCTAGGTTGTTTGTTTGTTTTTTAAAWGCAGATTTCTCCAGCATTACCTATACCAGCAGAAATAGCACTTGATTAAAATTACTATCATCAATAAAATCGTACGTTCCCTCCTTGGAAAGCAGGACAAAAGCTATTAAGACTGGAAAGATGTACTGAAAGCTTTAGCAAAAATTTGATAATTAGCACGTAAGAAAATGAGACTTTGCTAACTGCTTTTAATTCATCCAGAAATATACAGGGGTTTGCMAGATTAAACCAAGGACAAGGTTACCAATCATGGAGATTTACTCAGGTTATTTATCAAGCTTTTGAATTCATTTGTTAAAAACCAAAATTTTATCACAAGAGAAAACAGTATTTCTAGGAAATGAGAGAGCTGATTCACCAGAAAAAGGCATYATGCCTCCTAGTCCTCAAAAAATCTTCACCAGGCTGGGGATACCATGGTCTGTCAAGCTCAGTTTTTCAAGTTCAGTCTAAAACTAGAGATGTAGGGAGCCTTYAGTCCCTTAACTAAGTGCAGGAAATCTCCATGAGGGGCCCTCCTGCTGCTCGTTGTAGCACACCACGCCAAATTTGCAAGGCCCCTTTGCCAGCAAGGGGGAAGTCAACCTTGCCAGCAAGCCACATCTAATGATAAGCACATTTATATATTCAGGAAAATCCCTGATAATTAACTTCCTTCATTATGGAGAATTGCAGCCTAACATTCAGATTAACAGGAATGATGCACTCACACTTCAGTGGTATCTAACATAAGGTGAAAATATCTACCAGCCCTTAGAGACACCCTCTTGAATGCTCTTAGGTCACATGGGTTCAGGAAACCAGCAGAGAATTAAGATGAAGAGGTATGGTGATAGAAAACATTCCTGAAAGTATGATATTGCTATTATCTAAAATATTAATTCTCAGTCTGAACCACTTTTTTCCACTGTGGTTGACACAGAGAAGTCWGAGAGAAGTCAGCTTATGTGAACTATAAACTTACTGCCTCACATGGGGAAGAGACTGTTTATTTACAAGAAAGCATTTGAGAGATATATACAAATTAAAATACAAGTTAAATGTTTGCCAGAAATTATTGACCCATTTCTAACAGAGCAGAGGGAATATTGTGTAGGAGCTATGTTCAAAATCTTGTTTTATGGGCAAAGAGGAAGAGCACCTCACATTATCTTGGAACTGATGAAGGAAACATTTTGTAAATATTTTTYTCAAATCTTTTTCATGTCTTAGGCTCTTTGCAACTTGATTTGAGTAAGTTACAAAAATCAAATGGAAAGTCTATATAAAAGTCTATAGAGAAATTCCAAACTTTTTAKAGAAAGGAATAATGGAATCATAGARTCTTCAAGGTTGGAAGAGACCTCTAAGATCAAAAYAYRTTCCATAACCTTGTTGGGCCCCRAGGTCAGGCTTTCARGYCTGTAGTTCCCCAGACCCTCCATTCAGCCCTTCTCACGGATGGGTGCCACACTAGCCAATTTTCAGTCATCTGGGACCTCCCCATATAGCCAGGATTGATGATAAATGGTGCAAAGCAGCTTAACAAGCTCTTCCACTAGCTCCCTCTTCACTCTAGGATGAATCCCACCTGCTCCCATAGACTTGTAACATAGACAGTGACAGCAGGTCACTGATCACCTCCTCCTGGATTTCAGGGAATCCATTCTGCTCCCCATCCCTGTCTCAGGAGGCCAGTTGCCTTTAACCAGTTGTACTGTTAAAGAAAGAAGCAAAAAAGGGGACTAACTACCTCAGCCTTTTCCTTGACTTTGGTAGCTATCTTCCCCCCCCCCTCCAATAAAGAGTGGAGGATTTCCTTGGCCCTCCTTTTTGCTATTAATGTATTTATAAAAGCAGTTTTGTATGTGAGAAAGTGAGACACTTTGGTTAAGAATTTTTTTTTTATTTTAAAATTATGCCATGCTGGGCATAATTTTAAAATAATAAAAAAAAGATGTAGCTTCTTCCAAGTCAGCAGTAACTGTAAAATTACAAAGGCTGCTGAATTCAGAAGTTATGTGGAGATCTTGATTCAAAACCTATTGGGGCCAATGGAGAAACCTTTTTCTATTTCAGAAAAGTAGCAAAAAACTTGGTTTCATTTTTCAAAATGCTACAATTAAATATTTATTTAACTTATTTACATCCTAAAAGTGACATTTGAGGATATTTTATTAAATTATTTATATTTGATAGTTAAGAAAAATGTCTCTTTTGAAGTAATAAATTAGGTGATAAACTSTCATACACCTAAAATCTAGTAGCAATTTAATTGAAAGCTAATACAATAGTCAACCTACAGCAAACATGGCAAACTCCAGGTATTTCTACCAAATCATCTCTGCTGTATCAAGGTCAGCTGGCCTACCCCACAAGGAGGCTGAGCAAACCCTTCAGCTTTCAGTGTAACTACGAAAATATTATTCTGTATGAAAATTGTGTAAAAGATTTACAAACAGCTTATTTTTTGTCCTCTGAGCAAGTTACATATCTGCAAATGTAGACTGAATGATAAAAAACCCATCACTTACCCATTAACTTAGCTGATTTGAATACTGATAAATGAATAGCAGAGACCTTTGCATTATTATTTAATCTGATACTAAGGTATAATGGAATAAGTTCCATTTTGTATCTCTGCTGAAAAATCAGTGGAAGGAGTTACTACAGAAAGTCAGAGACATWAAATGTGTTTATAAGCTTCTTAATTTCATACAGAAGGGAAACAATGAACAAGTGACAATTATTATCATACTCCAAATAAATGAACAAAAAACTTAATGCTGTCCAGTCTCTGTCAATACCTTCTAAATTGTCCTGTTTGGAATGCATCCATGTTCTGCAATGTAATAAACTGTGTGTGGCTTTAAAAGAATGTATCAACACTTATCACTGATGTTTATTAGAGAGGTTCCCTTGTCCATTTTGTTTCTATCCAATACATTTAATTTCTTGCACCTGAATCTAAGGTGGGTTTTGAGCTTCCCAAGACTTTTAACAAAAATTCCRGCTCCAACAGAGCAAGAAACTTTTTTTAAAGCTATACAATACTGACAGCAAAGTGTTGTTCAGTGTTTTTTATAGGTCAAGGCAGAGTTCTGTGTAAAGGGGTTGTTTTTCTRTTCTACATAAAAGAAGACCTCCTTCAGGGTGATTTTCTTAAGATGTAAATATTTCAAGAATTTAAAGAGAGTTTTCATTTCCCTTACCCCTAGGTAAGACACAAAACAAATGCATGGCCCTACCTGCCACATTTCTGCTTGCCTCCTGGCACTCTGTCTGAGGGAACACAGTGTAAAACAGAACTTCATAAAGTACACACCTCTTAATGTAATGTTGATTATGCACTCATAAATTTCCATGGTGTTTTAAATAAAATACCTTTCATTTTCCATTACAGACAAGTGTCTTTCTCTTTGGAGAAAGTGTTTTATGTCACAAARATGACATATCATGTCATTTATGTCTCTCTCTTTCTTTCCCACAGCCTTCTCCAGCCGGTCTCACTGTGCAGGGGGGATTCAGCTAATGCTCAGGAATACAACACACATCCATGTCTTCAGATATGCCTTTAGATTGTAGGCAGCTATAGCTCTTTCATTTCCAGTCGCTGCTCTATTGTAAGTAGAAGTAGATGTTGTCAAGGTTGAAACTCCTTTTTCATGTGGTTTATTTTTCTACATAAATGGGAGCAATGTCATTGATGASACAGACAAATTATTTTCCACTGGTTGTAGAGTAGACATTTTATAATCTGTGTGAATCATTGTGGCCTGTGTTTGCTTTCATCTTATTTGCTGGATGTTTGAATAAAGCATGAAGCTGATGAGGAGTGCACATGAAAGCAGACTACAAGGGTTGCTGCTGGGCAGCTTTCTGYCTGCATCATGAGCCAGACACTGAGAAAAGAAGCAGTGCTTGAGTCAACTGTAAGTAAAGAGAGGAAAAAATATTGGAGAATCCCTACTGCACATGTCTAGAGCATGTCTAGAGCAAAACTGAGCGCACAGGATCACTGAAATGCAGAAAGGTCAGGGTTGGAAGGGACCACTGGAGGTGATCCTGTCCAACTGACCTGTTCAAGCAGGATCCCCTAGAGCACATTGCTCAGGGTTGTGTCCAGAGCTTTCCTCAGTATGTCTACAGAAGGAAACTCCCCAAACTCTCTGGCAAACCTGTACCAGTGCTCAGTCATCTTCAAAGTAAAGAAACTCTTCCTGATGTTCAGGTGGAACTTCCTGTATTCCAGTTCATGCCTGTAGCCTCTTGTCCTGTTGCACWGCACTGAGAAGAGCCTGGCTCCATCCTCTTGGCACCCACTCTGCAGACACTTATATACATAGTTATGGCTGATCCTGGTTTGTGTTTGGATGAGGAACTGGATGACTTGGTGAGATTTTCTTAAAACTTATTTTCCTCAGTGCAATGGCAGACACACAGAGTTGTCCCATGCAATGAGCTTGGCTCTAGAGCAAGTAGATATAATCCTTTCTTGGCATGTGTATCACAACCAACTTTTCTGGCCTGGGCTATTTTTGCATATATGCAATTGTGTGAATGAAATAATTTATCCTGAGCTATCTCTTTACAAAGGCAGTAGCTCTCCTGGCAGTTTCTTGTCCACCTAGGRGCATTAAAGCTGTCACCTGGGAATATGCAGTGCCCCATAAACATGGGGCTCTGTGAAGCAAGGCATGGCCTGGAAGAAAAGCAGATTGCTGATAGCTGGTAGTAGAGGAGAAACCCTTCGGTTCTGGGCCTCTCTTGAAGAGACACAAAGGAACCTGAATCTCCACTCCCCTTCACACAAGGAACACCCTTATCCCTTGCTCTGGACAAATGCAAAGGGTCAGAAAGACTTCTGCACTGGGAATAGCACTTTGCTTCACCTCTGGGGCTGCATGTAAAGGAGCACACAAGCACCTCAGCCACACTGTTGATTATACATGCAGGAGGCAGTGAACTAAACCAGTATTTTTTCAGATTTATTTTTTTATCCTAAAAATCCCCAAAAGATTGAAAGTATTTCAGGGCATATTATAAACTGGAAGAAGCTATTTTCTGTAACTTGTAGCTTAGTGAATTCCCCAAGAATGCTGAGGTAAAGTTGCTTCTAGTATCCCCTTTACAGGTACTATTTGTAAGAGCTCTCTCAAGATCTCAAAACTTTATGGGTGTAAAGTCTATGCAGTATTAAGATACTACAGCTCTGAAGGAAATGAGGGGATGGTAACCCATTAAAAATTTGACTGGCTAAAAATGAAAAGAAGTTGAGTTTTTCAAAGTCTACAATATCTACAAAAGACTTTGAAGTACAACTCCATTTTAGCCCCTGGATGCATTCTCAGTTCTGCACTTAAATTTTACACACAGCTGTTCAGAAACAAAATATGAGAATCAGTGTCATTGTGTTTTACAACATGAATGGGAGAAAAAAGGAATTATGGAATAAAGAATTAACTTGAAAAATGATGTAGTCTTTTATGGATGGCATTTAAGCTCAAGACATACATTTAATGTGTTTTTGCATCTCTACAAATCCTGAGGGACAGAAACTGATCTAAAAGCATATTTTCTTTGTTAAATGCCTCAGTGTAAAGTTGTCCACAGAATGTTGCTGTGTTATTGTTAGACAGAACAATATGTCATGAGGCTTGGGAAATATTCTGATTTAAAACATTTCATCATGTTTATTTTCTCTATTATACAAATCTGTACAAAATGAAAAGAAACCCTGCATAGCGGTTTGTGATAAGTCAGCAGTATGTTTTGTCCACTGTTCATCAGTTTTTCTTGCCAAAACATCTTRACTTTGCTACATTCATATTCTTGAAATCATTAAGTGATGAGAAGGAACAGTTATGTGTCATGAAGAAGCATCAGTTTATCTTGTTATCCTATTACAGTGTTTTCATGTCTGTTAGGAAATKATTTTTAAGATCACTCCTACACATTTGGTGACTGCTACACTGATGAAAAGACCTGAATACACTTGCATTTCCCATGACAGAATGAATATTAGGTAGTGTATGTTTTTAAGATGTGGCAACAGATCCTACAGGGTCTTTGCTTTTTACCTATACATGCAATCCAAACTCTTTTGAAATCAACGTCCATCTTTCCATTGCTTTTATGAAGACAGAATTTTATCCTTCACTTTACAGAATATGGCAAATTTCTTGCTTTAGTACCAGCTATATTTATATAACTTCCTTGCACCCCAGAAGTCTGTTTAGTGGAGTAAAGCATCTTGTACTAAAAGATGGAGGAATTACTTTAGAAGTTTCTTTTTGYAGCTTTAAATATTTCAGGATAACTAGAGGAGAAGTAAGATATCTGCCAAAGGAGCCTGGCTGAACTAGAAATCAGAAAACTGATTCATGTGACACTGGCTTTTGTGCCTCTCCTGTCCCTGACATGGATACACAGCACAGGAATTGTGAATTGCTCATCCCTACCAAATGAGGGGAAAATGCACACTTTCTCTTACAGGCAAAAAGTTAAAGCCATCCATATTTCTTGTCCCAAAACCTGACAGGGATATTGCTGAAAAGTGATGGTCAAATGCATTTAAATTCCATTATTATATAACTTAAAATTCAGTTATTCTGAAAAATGTTTAGTTAATTTAACAATGGCCTTTCAAAAATGCRTTTGTTGCATTTTACTCTAATAACAAAACAGTTCCTCTCTTAACTGAAAAATGTAATTCTATGCTTCATTTCTTTTTCTTACCATGCTACGGCCAAACCAAAATAAATACATAAATTAAAATAAATGCTTTGTTACTGCTGCCATCATGTTAATCATACTTAGTAATTTTTCTTTCTGTTACCAAATTATGGCACAGCTTCCCCTAAAACCACAACAAAAAGAGAAGGAAAATGAGTAAGTCTGGCTCGGCTGAATTCAGACAGCTGCAGTTGGTTTTCAGTCCATACTTCATCTAGTTATGTGATTAGCACCTGTATATGTATTTTCCTATGTAAAAAGRTTTCCCTTCTTGCTGCATTCATGCTGCCAGTCTTCCTGTGGCCGTGAACCAAGAAGGGAAGCCACAACAGAGCCTGAAAGCAGTAMTTTTCAGGGTTTACAGAACATGGGMTTCTCCAGTGAATAGTGAGAGAGAATCATCCCTGGCCCATCACAAAGCAGTGTGGAGGCAGTTGTGAGTCTCACAGATAATGTGACCCAGATAACAGGACAGAAGATGCAATTTTTTATCATGTAAGGCTGTTCAAAGGAAAGACATTTCTCTTGCTGAATAAACAGTAATTGCGGAMGTGTGCACTGATATTCATTAGTCAGTGGGAAAGAAGAATGTTAAATTAGTCTGTGCCTCATGGATTGAGTCAAAACTCAGCTAACCCAGCTGAAAAACTGATGCAGTTGTGTWGGAGAGATGATACTTCTTCTTAGACTATCCAACAATAATCAGAAAAAGAAAAAAAAATCTCATTTTAAAAGAAAAGCTCCAAATTGGACATTTTTCTTTGTGAAAGGTTTATGAATGTAGTTTTTTTAGAGCCTTTCTTCCCACGGAACAGTGAATGCAAATTTTATAAATTCAATTTTTAAAAAATAACATGTATCAGCTACTCTGTAAGCCTTAAAAATACAGCTCATGCTGTTATCAATGCTCGTGTAACTGTTTTTCTTTCTTTCTGTAGCATGTGTCTCTGAATTCCTGTATTAGTGTGAGGGACAATCCTAACAAACATTTTTTTTTCCCATATCCTCAGGTAGGGCTGTTCCTTCAGGAGGCAATACAGGCTCTGGGGAAGGCAAAGAAAGGCATAAGGGAGACTGAGAAGAAATGAGCTCTTTAGTTGAATAAATAATTACACAAAGTAGGACACAAGATAAAAGATGTGAATAYGTTTGAGTATAGGCTGTAAAGCAGAACTAGTTTATATCCCTRGCTGATAATGATGATGTCCAGTGAACACCAAGGGAACCAGACTGAGGCTACTGCTGTGGATGAAATAAAGGTCTGATTAAAAATCTTTTGTAAGGAACAGAACAAGGGAAATAATCCTGTTCACTTCGGCAGGTCCTAGCTAAATTGCCTCCATATCCAAGCTAAATATAGAATTCCCATATGTTTTCAGGTAGGCACACAAAAAGGAGTGGGATTTTTTCAGATTGTGAAACATGGAGAAGCCTTTTCCATATTTACAGAATAACCCTTTTAAGCATGCAAATTGTACAGTTATGCAATGTTTCACAATAACTATATGTTCTAAACATGCCTTAATATAGATTGAAACACTTGGGAAAAGTTCAACACAAAATGCTTACATAATCTAACAATGGACACTATTTCAGCACCTAGTGAATCCCAAAGAATTCTGCTGGACATTGCTGCAGTGGAAGRCAGCCAAGAAATGGTCAGCTAGATCTTAAAATACAAGCCTATAAGCTGCAAAGCTGGTTGTGAACAGCTGTGGAGTGTGAAACATTCCATGTCCAAAATTGTGGATGGTCCCTCCACCCACAATTCAGGACTCAGACAATGAGTTCTGCTTATAAATACTAAATGCATACTTTGAGACAGCAAGTTTTTGAAGTCTCTCTGTAACAATAAAAGAGGGTATTCCAATATCTGAAGTGTTCRTTGACATAGATTATATGACACAGATTGATTATACAGTGATGTATGGAGCTTGGAGAAGAGTCAAAAATTGCCACATGGCCATAGCAAGTCCACAAGAAGCAGACTGCAGTTCAGAAGAAGGGAGCTGCCAGAAAGCTGAAGGAAAGAAGAATTCTAGTAGATTGGAAAGAGACCTGAATCAAGGTCAGAAAGTTTTTCATGAATAATTGAATACTTTGGTTAGTTTTATTTCTGTTGCCCTCCAGTATTACACATTGTTCTTCAAAAGAAATGAGATATTTTATTCAAGATGTTCAGAGACTCAGTTTTGCTATGGAATCTTTTAGAAAATGTGTTAGTTCCTTTTATTTTTTCCTCCACTGAGTAACTCTGCTATATTTCAGGACATATCCATGTTTGTGCATATAGCATTACATTTTTTAACTGTAGTATGAAATGAATCTGCTGAAGTGTTACTCATATTTTGAATTGCTAACTAAAATGGTTATGCTCTCTGCAGCATTTGTCTTTCATGCCCACACCAAGTAATCATGTTGATTGCTTGGATGAGGATAACTGTTTCAACTCAGAATCTTGCCAGGAGAGCCTTAGAAAGAATCCTCGCAGTTAATTGCAGCATATTCTTGYCTTTGCAAAAAGAGAGGTTTGGTCAGCGTGCTTATTTGCCCTTTAGATCTCAGTTTGATAGCCTGCAAAAACATTCTGTCTACTTTTGATTCTTTATTTCTTCACTGGCCCTCAGTGACACTTTCCACCTGGGTTCTGTTTGTCACTGAGTGAAGATGATAACTTACTTCTCAAAAGTGAAGTCAGTGTGTCGGATCTGGAAAATTTAGGTATGTCCAGAAAGCCTCAGGCTTAAAAACTTCAATAAACCCTAGCATTTCAATAGGTATGCCAGACCCATCATTTGTTTCGATTTTGTCATCTCACCACAGGAGAAGTATACTGTCATTTGTCTACAATGACTGTAATTAATGCCTCAGCTCCCAGTTCAGTCTTTGGAGGGCTGCAACCAGATAATACATTCCCTGCAGTGCACTGAGAAAATAATGTATCTGCTTGTCCAAAGTGACAGTACAGCTCCTGTATGCTGTCAGACATTTCTTTTTATTCACTCAAGTGAGTTTTTAGGTTGATCTTTGTCTAAGCTACTTGTTAAGTGATTCATCTTTATTTTCCTATATTTGCTAACATGTGGTGTGCTGATTTATTTCTTAAAATTTTTCATCATCTTATAAACTACTTGATTGCTTTCTGGCTTCTGGGGGAAAGAAGCACAAAATCATTTTTAAAGGCATTTTCTACTATCAAAACAGTGTGTATAATATTCCCCGAAATGTATAATGAAAATGCACGAAACAAAATGAGTTGATAAACGAGAGAGACAGCCCCTACAGAAATTACTGCCATTGAGATGTCATTCTTACTTATCAGATATTTGAATAACAATGGTGATTATATAAACATATATGTGTGTTTCTTCTACACATCCACGATTAACAATGAAGAAAATAACTGTTGTAGTCTTATTACTATGTATAATAACAATGCTAGGCAATTAACAGCATTTGCCCAAAAGAGTCTCTGATTCTATGATAATTGTTTGAAAAAGGATTCAAGACTTAATGGCTGTTTCAGCACTTCTGTATCAGCAGTCACTGCAGTAAGGCCTTTATGTGAGAAATTAGCAGATGGCATCATGAAATGCATTTCTTCTGCCCTTGCACAATGTCCTGCTCATCTGTTTCCATTGGATGCTTGTAAGATGCTTCTCATGTTTTTCATATCTGACTTTTCATTTGATCCCTTCAAATCCCTCAGCAAAACAGCAAAGCATAATTGATGCCTTGAGAGTGGAGGAAAAATCCAGGAAAATTAGAACTTCTGGAGGGCAGAGGGATCCTTAGAGAGCTGCTGTGAGAGGAACAGTGCTACAGGAGCAGACCCTGTCAAACCATGCAGGTTTGATAAACCAAGACTTTTCAAAAGAGGGTCAAAGAGTGAGCAGGATGCTGCAGTGCTTTTATAACTTAATTGTACCTGTTCCCAAAACATCTCATTAAGCTCAGAAACATTGTTACTGAATCTCTAGATCCACAGTAGTACCAAATTTCAAAGCAAAACAACTGCTCCAAAGGAACTCAAATGAAACAAGAGTATTAGTCAGGAAGCAGAAACAAAAAAAGCAATGGATTATTGAGAACAAGACCTCCTTATTATAAACCCATAAAGTTAACTTATAGGGAGACTAGGAAAAGAATGGAAGAATTAGAACAGATGAGTTTGCTGTGGTTAGAACTCCCTTCAAATATTTATTTAGCTAAAATAATTGGCAACTAAATACCCAAGAACAACATTTGTAAAATTAAAACACAAACCACAAAAATACTGCAACAATATCTAATAAAAGAGAGTGTGGTCTATGGATGTAGACATGTCTACTACCTATTTTGAAATAATGCAACCAGTATTATTCATTATTATGCATTATCATCTGTTACATATTGGAGGCATCAATTAGGTCTCCAGCAAATGTCCTATTGGCTTTTCCTACCAAGTGAATGCAGAGATGTAAGTCTGAGCTAGGAAAGAAAAAATAAAATATGATTAATTATGAGGTCCATGATCTCTGTCATTCTTTAAAAAAAGACTCAGTGAAGCAACAATGGAGATGAAAAGAAATAGAAGAACAAGTAGCTGGTGTCACAATACCTAACATCAAGTGTTTAATGTAGGCACCTACATGTGAGAAAGTCAGCTAAACACCTATTAAAGTATAAAAGAGGAACAAGCCCTTCTACAGCAGCTTTCCTCTTATCCTAGTTTAATATATGAATTCTAGTTGCTTACAGAGGTGGGAAATTAATTCCACTGTTGATCATTATTTTTTATGTGTTTGCAGCACCTTATCTATAGTGTTAGCTTCAGCAAGATTTATGTAGCCACAATTATAAGTCAGAATTTATTCTGCTGACTTCCATTTAAATAACCATAAAAGTTTAGCTCAGTTTGTCATGCTGGACACAGGGACAACAGAGACCAGAAGATATATAAAGAGAAATTTATTTACAACAGAACAGCTCAAATGGTTGGTGTGCATGAGATGCAAAGCAAGACATTTTCAAGGGCAGTCCATGAAAACTAAGACAGAAAAAAATATAAAAAAAACGTGGAGAGTCAGCAGCACAGTTTAAAGATGATCTCCCAAATTTAAATCCTGAGTTTAGTCGTTCAAAAAGTATCATTATTTTAATAGTATTGAACAGGGAACTATATAAGAATATAAAGTAGCTTCCAATCATTTGAGCCAAAAAAAGTAGAAGTAAATTCAGAAATATTTATTTGCTAAAAATGATCTATTGTCATGTCAAGCTTTATTTAGTCCCTATTGTCTAGATTATGAGTTCTATCAGTGCTATCTGTAATGTTTAGCATTACTCTGTAATTTTCTTCTTTGGTTAACCAAAGAGTACATTCCAGAGTTATCATTAATATGCATATTATGCAGCTKACTTAGACCAGGACAAATAACAGCAAATGTCACTTAATTCAGAACAGTTCTGCTGTAAAAGAAGTATGGAAGTATTCTGAAAAAGTAATTATGTAAAATTAGGAGTAATTTATTCAACCGAGCAGACAACATGTTTATTCACACTTGTAACTTCGTTAGTGCCTGAATTAAGTATAGCATTTCTTTCTTGGGTCTTGTGTGCATTYGTGAATCAATACAGCTCTGGGAATGAAAACTAGATGCTATCCCAACTTTTATGTCATTTATAAAGTAAGTACCTTAATTGAACTTCAGCTATCTCAAAGTTAAACATCTAGATTGTTCAAGTCAAGACAATATTAGGCATCTAGATTTTGCCAATAAATATTGAACATCTCAGCTTTCTTATCTCTTCTGCTTCAAGTCCTTGTCCTCTGGAGATTTTCACTGCTATTAKAGCTAGATTGAACACCAAGCTTTGACTAACCTTTAAAGGGTTGAAATTAAGTGAGAGAAGTCTCTCAGATTGTTATTCTATAAKCTATTGGTTTATCGCTGTACTTATTTCAAGTCATCAAAGAGACAGGCTGTAGATTGTGTCAGTTAAGGTTCAGAGTTAAAATTCATCACAAGACCAATATATATTACTAAGATGACAAAAAAAAAAAAAAGTCAGTTTGACATGCTGGTATGGGAACTGAATGGGTAAATGTCATTAAAAAAACTCCAAGTTTTTGTWTAGAAGCTGCAAATGTACAACACATTTTTCTATAAACCATGTTTTAAGTAAAAGCTCAGAAGACACATTTTGTGGACTAAAATATAAAGAGAAAATAAGTACAATGAAGTCTAAGCAAAACTTGAGCAGGTCAAAAAAATTTTTACCTTTGCAGCAAAGAGGGAAGAGTCTTATAGCAAGACAGATATGTTTCTGTGCATATCAACACCTCACTGAAGTATCCATCACTGTTATTCCATTTTGCAAGTACTGATCCTGTTCTAYGAACATGGCCTTCTGGAAATGCATGGAAGCTGGCTACAGAGGCAGGTTGGAAACCTGACACCTTAAAAACAAGAGATCATCACATTGTACCGGAGTGCAGCTTGTAAGGGAACAGCAGCCACATGGGAAACAAGCAGAACATGGTGCTAATTACAGTAATTTTAAGGGGAAAACTTCTTAACTCAGGCTGAGTTAAGAAGTGTGCTGCAAAAGGGATGATTTTATGCACTGTGATTTCCTCAAGATCAGGCTTTTTAATGTTTAGTAACTAAAAACACTGGATTAAAGCAACCCCTGCTGCTCAACAGTTAAAACTGWGGTAGGGTAATATATTTCTTTTAAGACTAAAGCTTATGTTGTTTTTATGGTAGCTTAAACTGCACATATGACAATATTTCTTTGTTTCAGTTCTAAAGATCCTGTAGCTCAGTAAAAATTTTCTTTTAACACTTTTAGTTGCAGGTTAATTTATGTTTCAGAATGCAAGTGTGATTTCATGAGATACTTCAAACATCARAAGTGGAACAAGAGCAAGTTTTGCTGTCTTTGATAGATGCCTTTGGAGAGACCTCCTGGTACTGAAATAGCACAATTATTCTCAGGGAGATTTTTCCATTTGGTCAAATTACTCCTACCAGGGCACCCGAACACTGCCACCACTCCTCTGCTCCTTTCCAGTTTCCAAAACACACCCTCTGTCCATGTTTTCATTTACAACTTTGTCATCCTCTCTAACTGAAATGAYTATTTCAAGTAGGCTCTTGGCCTGCCATTTGCACGTGATTGGTTGGATGGGCACCAAGGCCACTAAATGCGTGTGTTTCATGAATGTTTTTGAGGACTTGAGTGTTGAGGACCATGAGTTGAGGCTTTCCATACACATTCAGCAGTTTGCCCTTGGTAGTAAGTTGGTTGTCCCACCCAGCCTGCCATCCCGTGTGACACCTTGTCACCTGTTTCCGAAAGCAGCAACACACAGACAATGCCTTCCCTGGCCACTGCTTAATATAAACTYGGAAATGGCACCTTGGAAAAATTACACTTTTAACAATTCACATTGTTGTTCCCCAGGCTGACATCATGATGTGCTTCAGTAGGAGTTTTGTTAGGACAATAAAATAGCAACCATCAGCCTTTTTGKTTTTTTTTTAAAGTCCTTCTGACTGCCAGCAGGAATGCAGCAATTACACTTTCTGMTGTACATTCAAAAACTGATGTCAGCACTTGGGTTTAAGGTCCTTGTGGAAGTGGGTTTCACCACATGGCAGGGATCTGGTGATCCCAGGGAACCTGAAGGGATTKTTTTTCTCTATAGTTATCTGAAACATTTAGTGGTTTGATTTTGTGTTTCTAATCCATTGCTTCACAGGAGTAACTTGTCTGGGTGGAAATGGTGTTTAGAAAATTACCACTACCTGAAGTAATTGAATTGAATTGGAAGTACTGGGAGAAGTGATAGTTTGTTAATGGTTGGCATATAAACCTTCATCTCCCACACAGACACCTAATCTTTTCCTTTCTAAGGAATGCTGTAGTTACCCATCATAATGGCTAATACTTTTTAAAAATTTTTCTTTGTCTTTTTAGTAATCTCTACCACTCTATATATATTTTTGACAGCCAACACTTCAGAGACTGAGTTATTTAAAAAAGCCTGTTTTCTCTGTAGTTGCTAGACTTCACTGTAATATGCCTCTGGCTCCATTGGGCTTTTTGATATTTTTTGAGTTATTTTTGTGTGAAACACAAGTTATTTCTAGTTCTTCCTGCCACATGGATGAAAGTTTAGGATATGTGGTTTTTTTTTCAGGCAAATGTTTGTTGTTGCTACAATAAAGCCTAGCATCAACAAGTTAAATTTTCTGGTTTGTCTAGGAATTTACATCAATTTTTCTTTACTACTATTGCTGAGGACAATGTATCTGATGTAGAAGTTGCTTGTGCRTATCATCAGGCTGAGTGTCATCTGGCAGAGCAAGCAGTAAAAGGGTGAGGGAGGCATGTCCTCTATCAAACAGTAATTCTCCAAGAAATGAGGAGCCAGCAAAATTATCTCAAATCTGTCCCTCTTGAAGGGCACTAATACAGCATAGTGTTGCAAGTCCTTTGTGTAAACTGTATTTGTTTTTTAAGAGCAGCTAATAAGTGACATTAGTGGATGCCTGGGCATCATCCTTCCTTCTTGGCTTACCATACCCCCAGTCATATACACACACATACTTTGCAGAGAGCCCAGATGAGACCTAATGCCTAGTCTCTCTTTGCATCGTGCATGACCTTTATATAGATGCAGAAACTCCTCCATATTTAATGGTGAYATTAGCTCTGACCTTCACTGAAAACTTCTTAAGTGAATTAAACCTCAAACTACTTCCTGAGACTGAGGGGMTACTTCAGTCCTGCACCTCAGCACCTTCAGGTTGAGCAATCCTTTGTATTGTTAAGAAGTGCAACATCTCTCTGTCTTACTGACCTCACATCTCAATGCTCATGAACTGTTTTTMTTTTGCCTCTAGCATTTGGGCCACAGTTTCTTGGCTCTCCCTTGCAGGCCAGTGGGGTAAACTCTGTCCCTATGTCTCTTCCAAATAATGGCAGTGTATATATGCAAGTGGTTCCTGTGGTCCCCTTCATATTGTCAGAGTCAGCTAAAGTTCTGTCTAATRTGTCTAACTCTCTTGTGCCTTCTTATTTCACAAATTGTGTAAATTTACATTCTTAAGTGAGGGACTTAGTTGAAACAGCAAAATAGGCCAATAATCTCCTACAGGACACTTACTTGATCGTCCCATCATTTCCTCTGGGTTGTTAGGGGTCCTAWTTTGGAGTCTGCTGGCTGTTGTGCATCCTAATACACCAGTCCTACACATCTAATGGTMACAAACTGAGTTGCCTTAAGCAATGTTGCATGTTCCATTCCCTGAACTGGTTATCTCAGCCATAGGCATTATTTAAGCACAAGTCTAAAGTCTCTTTCCTAAACTGAACCTTGTYATTGCTTTGCTAATTACAAAGGCTRTCTAGAAACACCTTYTCTTTCAAAATAATTTTCCTGAAACRGACAAGCCATCATGAGCAAATCCCACACAAGACTGTGCCTGTCCTGACACCGTCTGGAATATARCAAATTTAGCTCTCTATAGTACAGCTGTTTAGATCTGAGCTTGTTTTGTAGATACCTTTTGTACTCAGCAGAGAAAAATAGGCATTTCTGGGCAGAGTTTCATCTCATCTAAATATAAAATAGGTCAGCTGATTACATTCTTGGATTGKAGTGAAATGAACCCAAATAAACTGCAGAGACTATTTCAGGGGCCTGATGCTAAATCTGGACAATGCAAATGTCACATAAGCTTCTGCTCCAAGTGAAAAGACAGTAACTTCCTAATTCCTACCAAGAGTGACTCACAAACTGTAATAAMAAAAAGGCAGTGAGCTGCCACAAAGTCAGTAAAGCCCACAAACCACAGGGAATTGGAGGCAGATAGGCTGTCTTTATTTGAAAATAATGCCAGCCTCAGACAGACATTCCTCAGAGTGGGCCTCCTGCTTGGTGGTCAGTCACTGCAGCTGGGGCAGAGGATGACAAGCCTAGCAGCAGGTCAGAGAAAGCAGCAGCTCTGATGGTGAACAGCCTCTGCTGAGCCCTGGAGACAAAGCTGCACCTTCTCACTCTTACAACAGAAGACCAGGTATCTTTGTTGCATAGAAGCAGCWTTCATTCTTCCAAGGTTAAAATTGCTAAGGGGGCATGGCAGCTTGATCTTAGAAAAATGATGCATCCCTTTCCTGTGTGTAAACAGCKTTATTCTGTAAAAGAGGAAAGGGGAAAATTTCCTTTATCCCTGGGGGAAATGTGTCCTACTTCTRTCTAATGGCATCCTCAGAAATGCATACAATAGCAATAATCATTCCAAGGAACAGACAGGGGTTTTTAGGAATCTGCTTAAAGTGTTCAAAATGCTACATGTTAGAGGGYAAGRTTATTAAAAAACACTCAGCAGTTGCCTTCATTACATYAGTCCCTTTTTCTTGAATTCTGAAGTCAATCATTACTTATTCTGAATATCTCAGGCCTGATTCTCCAACAATTGCTTTTGTGCTGCTACTTTTATCTGCAGGTAGAGGCACAGCAGAATCAAAACACATCAGAATTTCAGTGACAAGGAGATAACAGGAAATCTGGCTGTAAGTTAAGACAATCTTCATTGATTGGTTTTAAAATCTAGACTTAATCTATACCTRTTTTCTTTACAAAACAAAAATCACKATTTTTGGGCTTGCCAACTAATYTGAATAATTTATTTTTAAGACTAGACCTTCTGTGAAAGTGCCTCCTTGTGGTCTGTACATGTAAAATGCTTGAACCCAGAGAAACAGTAATAGTCATTATAGTGGTCATCTGTGTTGCAAAAGATTTTTTTCTTACTTCACTGACATCTGTCTCTCTGCTTGTTTGTGAAAGTTTGATTTTTAGCCTGTCTCCCTAACGATGCCAGTTYATTCCAAGAACTAGCTTGTATCTCTCCCCTATTAATTTTAGAACAACTCCTACCTGGGACAAGTGCATTGCTAAGGGTCTGATCCTTTAAGTTCAGCTCCCAGATGACTGGGGCTTCAGCTCCTGAAAGTTAGAGTTGGTTTCCTTTAYTTATTCATGTGCTGAAGTCCCTGAAGGACAACATGGTGACCATTGTGAGCCCAGTGGCCCCAGAACCAGTACAGGGGCTCAGTGGTCTGTCTGGGGGTTGCTGCATCTCAGGGACTCACCTGGGTTTTGTTGAAAGCAAGACCTCTGAAGACACAGGATAAAACCTCTTGGCACCATGACTTACTGAGCACTCACACACAAAGTCAGAATTGGAACCTGCCTCCTACAGTGTCAGATGCTTCACCCAGCTCCTTTGCTGCTCTTATTCAATTTCTTACTGGAATGATGTGGTTTTTTTACAACCAGTCATTTGCTGGAAGCATGTTTGCAAGCTCTTAATTATGCAGCAATTATTCACACTATATGCACTTGTGTGTTGCAAATTTTTAGATGTACCAGATTACTTTATGTCCTAGAGGTCTAAGCAGTGACTTCWAATACCCTTATAACTCTTTTAACCCTCTTAACTCAGTCCCAGCTAGTCCCAACTCTTTGTTTTCTTTCATTTGTATGTTACCACATGRCATACATAGGCATCCTTTGAAAAGCTATACGTTTAAGTTTAGATATGCAAATCTATGTCATACAACTTTTAGTTTTAGGATCTTCATTTGGTAAAAGATTGAGTTGCAAGGTGAAGGAACACAAGCATCATTATGCCCATCTGTACTGTCAAAGTCTGAAATTTTACATTCATCAGATTGAATCATTTAAWGGGAAGAGAATGAGAAATAAAAAATAGATTTCTYTTWGGAGCTTGAGGGACACCCCTCCCCYTTTTTTCCCCAGAACTTGTGATGTTGAATGGTTCAGTTTCAGGAAAACTTCCAAGGTCATGTTTGGTGCATTGCCTCAGGAATCTAATGCATTCAAAGGGAAGCTGGAAAGAATATGTCTCTCAAGTATGCACTTCACCATCATTAACATCTACCAGACGTGCCTTAGTTTATATTCAACATCATCAAGTCACCTTACCACCTTGCTGAGGCAAACTCAGAAGCTGTATTAGATTTACCATTACACTGTGCTTTATTTCCCAGAAGTCTGTATTAGCTGCAGTATTCCTTTCATATTTCCCCCCGTGATTATAACAGAGTTGTTATATACTGTATTTTCCTTGCAGACTTTTATCTCTTTTTGAACAAATAGTRTTGCAACTCAGGAGCCAAAATAATAATTTGAACACTAAATATGTATCACCAGAAATCTTCAATTTTTTAAAAACAGGAAATGKCACTAAAAAGGTCTTTTAAAAATGAAAAATAATATTTTTGAGGTMTTTTGACCTAGTTAGTGCTTAATTTTACTTTTATATCTTTGTTTTGTATTCTTGAATTGGTGAGAATAAGAATTTTCATAGTGTACCTGATCCAAAAGCCTCATGTTAACAGTTTTCAAAGGTGGAATTTTCCTGCTTGTTTGGATGTTTCTGCAGAATTTCAATCCAGAGCATTGTTTAATTTTAAATAGCCAAGTGATCCCAGGAAGACAATAATGGTCCAACTGATTGCAAATATAACCTCTTAGAAAATAAGTCACATAGTGCTGAGACATTAAAATGTTTGTTTTTATTAAAACAAGTATTTTTTAATAAATATTTTTTATAAAACAACATTATGAATACTCTTCAAATGAAGTGTATTTTTTTTAACGTGGGAACCTCCAGTGTCCTAAAAATATTTGGATCAAAAACCATCCATGCTTTCTCATTTCCACCAAAGAAAACCATGTCAGCAGAACTTCAGAGACCTCTCAGGAAAGGATGGTCATCAAAATAGGGCTTGGGAGGAGAAGAAAAATTATTCAAATATATTAWGAAGAATACCATCATTTTACACAGAATCTTAACAATATACAGCAATGTGACTGTACTAATTGCTAGAACTCTATGAATGTCTATAAATAGAGCAGTTCAAAGTCTTCCTTGGATAAACAACTTGACCAACTACCAGCATGAAAATGTCAATGAATTATTTGACAAAATTCTTTTTTTTTMATCTGCTTGCAGCTCTTCTTCTCCTATCCYCTTGATAACAARCAAACACACAAGAAGAGATATTATTTTTGCTGCAGCAAGTTCTAGGAAGCAAAGGTTTGATGTGTTTTKTATTGACAAATACAAGAATACATAGTCAATGTCCAGAGAGTTGCTTAGGTAACAAATGAATATGTATTGACATATTATGGCACTGAGCTCCTAAGAGCTGAAAAGGAGAATTGCAGGTGAATGGTCCACAGGTACAGGCCTAATGGGTGGGCTGGGCAGTTAAAGAAGGCTTAAGTGAAATATCTATTTTATGAGAAAACTGGTCTTTACAGCATTTGAGAGAATATAGATTAGGAAACATGTCAGTGAGGAGGTGAGTGATGGTATCTAGACTCTTATGAACTCTCTYTGAGATATGATCAAAGAAGGACATGTTCTTCTTCAGAGAACAAGTGAAWAATAAAATTGTGTCTCTCAGACCCCACAACTGAAGACTTAAAAGAAAAAAAATGTGGAAATATTCTGCCTAAGCCAGGCTTAGGCTTTCATATTAAGCACCAAGGAGCTATAGGGATTTGTAAGTTCAGAAAATAAATGTTTAATTGTAATCTGGGCAGCGGTAGAGCAGAGGAAGAAAGACTAAAACTAATGAGAAAGGAAAATATCATTTGGGATTAAAGGAAAGAAAAAGATTTCACTCTTAAGGATAGAATTATAAAACTGTTCATAGATTAAATGAAAATGCACTAGTCCAATTGCATATTAAAATGATAATATTTAATTAATATAATAAATTAACTTTTAAATGTAATTTTACATTTTTTAAAATCTTTAGAGCAGGTATGGTATGCGTGGCCTTCTGAGACTACCAAAAGATATTGTTCTACCTGCTGGAAGTTGAACTCAGTGGATCTTGAGGATGCCTACCAAGCCASGATATTCTATGACCTGGAAATGTAAAAATTCTGTCTTGGCCTTGTAAACAGGACTTTGCCCAAAACTCCTTAAATAAAAATATTAAACAGACTTTCCTTGTAAAAAAACCTCTGTCAGTAGCCAGAGTCAGGGCTCAAAATTTTACTAGGCAACAGACACGAGAATGAAAGATAAATAAAGATTGTACATRTATAAAGATATATATAAAGGAGAGTTAAGACCATTTAAGAAACCATGACATTTAGTGGACTTTTTCTTGGAGCCTCTATTTGTCTTTGCCATTTTTAAGAAGTTTAATCTTTGTATATTAGCATTCATGTTCTTCTAAGAAAATCTGGCTTTTAAGCATCACAATTTCATTAAAAGGAAATTTATATCATCCTTCTCCTKATATATTTGCTTTTTGTGGTTTGGAAGGAAACAAAATAAAAATCACATATAAAGTGTGGCTTTATTTCTACTTTATTTTTATTTGTTTATATGGTAATCTATTTGATGCATGAATGAAAACAGTGTCTAGGTTATTTTACCACCCTGGAAATGCTGTCTTACTATTGCACTAAGTTTGCTGAATTATGCAGGAATTATCAGAAATAGTTATTACTTTTGCTTTGTCCCTTATATTAATGCTRTATTTCAGTATACTTCTTTGACAGACTCATTTAGACACAAGGGCAGACTGGAGAGCAGAGCATCTTCTCCTGCATTTTAATACTGTGAATCYATAGCAAATGCTTTATTGCCAGTTAGAACTGACAAAAAAGCCATTTTTAAGTCTTAAAAGCCTGACTTTCTCTGACTACTGCTGGGGTAAGAAAGGTAAGGATAATATTTTTTCACAGAGGAATGATAAAATTATTCTTGTATTTCTTCACTTGTACTTCTAACAGTTTCAGGTTTCAGAGTATATGAACCCTTTTACTACCTGAAGATTTTTGCCATTACAAAATTTACCCATACAGTTCTTCTAGAAGGTTTTGGAGAGCTTAGATTTGCAAGAAATTGGATTGGAAAGTGTATTAATAGCACTRCTTTTGGTCACTACCTTGCTTTAATTTGGGCAGAATTGTACCTTCAAAGAAAGCTGAATATACTGAGATTTTTTCAAACTTAGTTCCTCGAATGAGATGAAAATTTTCAGTCCTCCTGCATTGCAAGCATTTCATTTCCTCAACAAGTTTTATATCTGTTTAAACATCATCCAGATGATATTTTTGTATTATATAATTATATGACAATCCTTTCCAGATCTTTCAGAATATTTGCAMTACATTTAAGTATTGCATCTCTTGTCAGAAGAAAAATCTTATGTGTTGTTGGTAGTGACCAAGCAAACCAGGAAGTTTAGATTTAAGGCTGGAACCCCAAAATCAGTTTGTCTTGTATCCCTCAAAGAATAGACATAGCTCATTCTAAGTGACAAAAAATATGAATTAAGTAATAAATCAGAYATTAGCAACATAAAAACATTAGCAAAACAGTTTGGACTCGTATTAACCAGCTAGGCATTTCCTCAGTTACAACACAAAAACTGAAGGTCGAGATTGTTARCTGAATGTGCATAGAGCATAATTGTTCAGTTTAAAAATTCCCCAGCATTGCAAAGACATACACTTTGATGAGCAGCCTTGGAGAATGATGGCATTTGTTGCTTTCATGCACTCCTTACTCACACGAGAGTGGTGTTCACATGGCTGCAATAGTCTTGGGAGAGAATCAGTGAAAATTTGTGTAGCCCTTGCTGATGTGGGACACAGATGAAAATGAGTTGGCAGCATTATTTCAATTGAAGGTTGTTGAGGCTCCAGGTACAGAGATATTAGAAGGYCAGTTGTGAAATTCAGATCCATACAATGATCTAAGTTCAAGGCTACAGAGACCACTTGAAGTCTCCATTACGATGTTTTGATGAGGCAATTAGTCTAAAAATTATTCCACTTCAAACCTGGACCATTAGAAGAATCATTATACCTTATAGGCCATTACACTATGTTCTGAAAATGTGATTGTTTTAGAACTGTATTCACAATAAAATAAAATTAACGGCAAATTAGAAACTCTAAGCAGGACTTCTGAATAGCATTATAGGCAAAGGGAGAAAACCAATTGACRCAACATTGCTTAGTGCATCAGGAATCAGAAGAAATCTTAGACAGCAAAAGGAGTCAGAGGAACGTAACATTCCTTGAATTAGGTGGCTGAAGAAATGGGTGGTCATGCAGTCAGACAGAAAAAGCAGCACCAATAATAAAAATCAAAACTTTGAAACAATAAATTAGAGCATTAACAAGTGTCTCAAAACTATTCTGATCTGAATCCAATGCCTGAAAACAAGATCACCCCAACCTGGGCCTTTTCCTCTGGCTAAACCCTTTAAGATTATCTTTATGAAAAGAAAATCAGAAAATTTAGAAAAGATCATTCTTCTGCATGGAAAAGAATAGCTAATTTAACTGTTGAAATACATTTTGAACAAAAGATTAGTTAATTTAAAATATGTTCCGTGTGCACATCAACATGGSTTTGGGGTGGGGATAGAGCTTGTATATCTGATATTTTCAGATTTAAGAAAAATCCTTCTTTGTTGAGGTTTTTCTATTTTGCCTGTGACATTTGAATTTTCTTTGGTATGATTCTTCATGAAAAATTTGAAATTGCACATGAAATTGCACACACCTTACTATCTAGCCATATATCTGTTCCAAACAGTCTAAATAATATTGGACTGACACAAAACTCCTTTTGGAAGCAAGTGTTATATTTAATATATCTCATCCTGCTTTTTGCAATTTCCCATGTTTTGAACATGAAGTTATTTATTCAGTGACAAATTTGTGGCTGGAAAATACATATTTGTTACAAAAATCCTCTAAAATTTTAGTGGGAGATAACAAAATTGTGAGTGAAAAGTGCACAAGTGAAAGCTGACAATATGTGTTGACAGCGTTCTTTTGAATTGCTCATACACATCACCTCATTCAAAATTCATCGCAACCAAAGGAGGAAATAATTTACATAATTTTGGAGAACTTAATAAAAGATATTGTTTAATGTGCACGATCCATTAAGAAAGTGAAGAAATTGATAGAGTACCTAGAGCATAACATGGAATGGAAAATAGTGAGCGTGTCATTTTCTTGAAAAAATGGATACATGAACCATACACATCTTGAATCTGCTCCTAAAAAATTGATGGTTCAGAAAAAAAAAAAGACAGCAAAGATGAGAGTTACAAACCTCTATCAAAAAATGCTGAAAAGTGAGTTTGCACGGAAGAGATGAACAAAAGAATTCATGACAGAAATTATTAAAGCAATGARTTGTGCTGAGAGTGCAAATGAGAAAACTGTGTTCATCCTCTACAGACCATGTAAAAAGTACAACAAAAGAACAATTGAAAGCAAAGCCATACCAACCCAAGACAAGTCTCTGATAGTTGCTGACTATGTTCCAAAAGGTGGGACACAGCAACTTTTCCCAGCTCTCAGGAAAGGAGTGTGTATCTCAGACAGGTCCCACCCAAACAGTGTAAGAGTGTTATTTCTTATTTTTGTCCCCCAGTTTTCCAGAAGAAAAGCCTGTTATGTTGGTCAAAATCCAACCATCTTGCCCAGGGACTTCCCTGCCAAAACAGTTTCTTGTTGGTGAGCAGCTGCCCTGCTATCTGCTAGTAAGTAGTACTAGCCATAGAGACTGTGAAAATGTAAATATTGATATAAAAATAGCAATRTAATATAATAAAAAGTGATGAAGAAAACGACATATAGATAAAAACAGCATTCACGTATTGTTATTTTAGAAAGGAGATATACCTCACTAGTATTGCATGATTTTACTATGCATCACTATATTATTATATCAGTTATATTATTATATAATACTTATCAGTTATATTGTTATATTATTATTATATCAGTTCCACATCATTGTAAGAAATGGAAATATAAGAAAAAGATTAATCTGCTTAACATATCATGAAAAACTTTGAACAAATTCAGATTAAGGGAATGACAGGAACTCCAGTTTTAGGTGGTATGCACTTCAGAGACCTGTTTTTCCCACTAATCTGTTGCTGAATGTTTATTTTACATTTTGATAGCGTTCATTTTGTACCTGCCTAGTGACTAATGTGGCAATGTTTGCTTAACAATCAGTGCTGCAGATGGTGCTCAGCCTGGAGCTGGAACCACGTATGGAAATCTTGTAATAACTAAAGAAACTCAACTCCTGATTTAGATCACGCGGTTATGAAAAAAATTAAGTTTTGTGTRATGTTAAAATGCTGGCATGGTGSCAAAATCATAAAGGCAAGGAAGTGYTCTAAGGCTTTCACAAACTGCTTTAATTCTCACCCCAAAGCTGGCAGCGGGTATGGCCCTGYGTCCTCTCGAAGAAGGAGTTCATTTATCACAAGGCATGATGYATTAGCTATAAAGCATAAGCAGCAAGTTGCTTCAACAAATATCTTCCCTGTGTTATTGTCACTGCTTTGTGACACTTAAAAGAAGTATAAGCTGAATTATTCAGTCTCATGCAACAGCGCTGCAAATTTCTCTCCACGGCTTTGTGGAAGACAATTTGCCTTTGAGACAGACTTTTTGCAGCTCACACCAGATAAATGTGCTTTCCTGGCACCCAATTCTGCTCATGTTTTCCACATGAAGCAAGAATGCACAGAGGAATCACRCTGGTGATCATTTTCAGGCTGAGGAAAGCTCAAAACACCCATGGCATTTTTTGCTTGCTCCCACAAATAGCCCCAGCTGTAGCAATAAAAGGTTCTGTGCTTGTCTGGAAGAGTTTAAAATGACAGGCCTAGTACTTTTAATTGGCACATATGCTTCAACAGGGTTATATAAAAGGATTTTTCACAACAAGGAACTGATTTATCTGCTAAATTTTTGAATGTTACATAATGCCACACATTGCTTGAAGTAGCTTTCATTACTGAAACATGTTAAGACCATCATATTTCCATTGGGAAGTTTCAGTCTTGCAAGTAGCCTAATACTTATAATAAGCTTCTAGTTCACAGTTCTAGTACTTAGATTTAGTAATTAACTTGCATCCCAAAATGCACTGTACCACTAATTTAGGRTATTTCTGGCTTTAGGGTGCCATGTGCTAATTGTAGAAACAAATTTATTCACAGTATATTAAGAAAAACAGGAAGGCCTTCAGCTGAAATACTGTGGAGAATATTTGCTAAAGCTGAAATGGATTAAAAAGCTTCAGTAAGAATTTGTACTATCAGACTAAATGAAACACATTTCAGAATTTAAACATAAATAGATAATTCAGTTCTTTTAAMATACCTAGGGAGCATTAAATGAGAGTCATGCATGATAAATCTTGAAGAAATGCTACTGCTTTAAATGCTTGAAGCTTTGCTAGCATAACTGGCAGAGTGTGCTCCTACATACAGGAGAACACAGTTCTATTAAAATGTTTAGGTACACATTTTGATAACATGTGAGAAAGCACACATGCTCATGCTTTGTTTTGTACAGATGCCCCTAGAGATTTAATTTTTGTGTTTTGGGTAATAGTTTTATTTTGATTCACTGTTACACAGCAGCAATTAAAACAGGTGTTGCTTGTAATGGAAAACTCTCCACTTAGATCCTGTTGTGTTGTTCCATTAAAAAATGTGGATATTAGATGATCACATCATAAGAAAAGTATTAATACCTGCTGTCTCATCCATAGACAAAGAGCAGATGTAGAGATTTAATAATTCTGGTGATAATCTGGTAACTATCGTTAGTATAGCATTAATTGAACAAATAATACCTTTCCTTGGATGAAAAGCATTTCTGAGTGTAATGAAATCAGTCTCCTGAGTTTCATTTTTCCTTTGAAATATACTTGTAATGGTCATGCCATGACATGTCATACAAGCATTTTTTTTTCCTGTGGTAATAGGACTACTAAGTGAATCAGCTACAAACCTGACATACACATTTCTGTTATTTAGTCACAAGAAAGGACACAGGTATCTTCCTTCCCTTTCAGCCAAATAATAAATCCCAATCTTATCAGTCCATGAAACAAAGAGGTTTCATAGTTTTGTGGGTATAYACCAACGTGGCTTCGTGATGCAGACCAGCAGTGGGGCACACATGGGCTGGTGAGGGGGCTGCCCTCGATCCTGGAAGCACAGGGAGAGCTTGCMCTCCCCAGCTGCACCATCTCCTCCCTGGGAAATGCAGTGCAGTGGTTACAGTTAAGACTGACAAAGAAATTTTGATCCACTTTGTTTTTTCTTCCTTTTTCAGCACCACAATCAGTTCCTCTGACAAGTGAAACTGGACAAACTAAAGGGGAAAATAAAAAGATTGCATGGCTGTGTCCTTGCACTAAATGCTAAGAATAGATTATTTAACTTTTCTTTATGGACAGTTAAGGCCATCAGTGTGTCTCTGAGGATAGCCAGCTGCCKACATGAAACATATTCCCTCTGCATTTTTTGATGTTATGGTTCACTCGCTAGTTTTAATCAGATCTTCAAAGCACCCAGTTTCCTGATTCTGCAAAAAGTCTCAACTTTGAACTCAGACAACCCCTTCCAGAGATAGTTTCACTGAGAAATGTGGAATATTACTGCTGTAGCAAAACTCGCAGGAATAAAGCCCAAAGGAGATGCTCCTACAAAAGACAGAACTCAGTTTTAGGCAATGGAGCTTTGGTTATTTCCAAGACAACTTTTCTCCAAGCTCTTCTGTAATTCAAGAGTGTGCTCAGGATATGTGTATTATGGTGGTATCTATCTAAGTTCCCATTTCTTACCCTCATGACATGGGTGCACTTTCATGGCCTCTAGAAGTAAGTCAGCATAGCTGATATGACTCAAGTGCAGCATTTAGAAGAACCAATCCAGATTTTGTAAATTTTGAAATATTTCCTTTAATAAAATGAATGCTATTAAAAAGAGATCTATTAAATAACCATCTAGTTTTGTGTGCTACAGAATGTGTTCACTCTTAGGAGTTTAATTTGGTTACTTTGTTTTTCAGAGATTTATTTGAGGCCTTCCTGATTCATTGAAATAACAATTTGCACATTGGATAATCTGTTTATAGACTTGAGCCGCTAGAAGGTTGTTAGGGATATGAATCTATTTTGCCTTCAGGCATGTCTGTCAAAGACTGATCTGAAATGAAAAAATAATAACATATTCTTTCAGATTATGTTTTAATGATATTTTTGATACCCAATACAATTGAAACAGGCTTTTTTTYTCTCTAGGGGAGAATAAAAACAGCAAAATCATTTTGTTCCAGTGGAAGCAGGAGATTCACTTATGCTAAAAAAAAACTGTAATCAGGATCAGATGTGCATCCAATGGGACATCACATCTGAGAGAGAAGGAAAGGGATTGATTTGTCATCTCCCCCTTCTCAAAGCCTAAGTGAAATATCTACAGTTCTTCAGGAGAGGATTACTTCACCTACTCACTTGTTCCCATGCACAGTTGAGCAGATGTGTGAGAAACAAGCAGGCTGAAGGTAAAGTGTGACCTCTGGGGGTCTACTCTTCCCCTCYTGAGGGGCATTCCTGTCATTGCTGTATTGGAGGGAGCTCTTCAGCTCTGGCAGTACCAGGAGCAGCATCTCCTTCACAAGCAGTGGTGGTGAGCTGTGTTTTGCCCACAGTTTCCTGTAGTTAGAGCACCCATTCATTAAAAAATGCAGAGGAGAGGAACAGATTAAAACAGTGTTTGTCATTAATTTTAGTATTCTCTACATGCTTTGCCTGATTTCAGGCTTAGCGATGGTAGGGCTGGAAAAATAATAACAAATAATTACAATCCAGTTATAAAGCTGTAAGGAATGATAGGCTGACAGCAATCTCATGCAGCTCAACAAGAGCAAACACAGATCTCTGCATCTGCAGGGGAATGACCCATGCAGCTCCTGTGCAGGCTGAGAAGCAGCTGGGAAGGAGAGGACATGGGGATCTGACAGGTGCATGATGAGCAGGAATCAGCAACAGGTCCTGGTAGCAATGAGACAGAGCCTCATCAGAGCAGTGTTGTTGCTCATGTGGCCAGCTCAAATTACAGATAAGAAAAAATGTCCTCACAAAGAGAGTGGTKAATTCCAGGAGCAGGTTCTCCAGAGAAGATGYRGGACATGCATCCTTGGAAATATTCAGAACTTGGCTGGCCAAGGCTATGGGTAGGACTTTCTTTGAGCAGGAGCTTGGATCCAAGGATTCTTATTGTATAAATTATTCTGTGTTTCTGTGCCAAAGAAGACAAGCATAGAGTACATCTTCCTGCTCCTGAARTTAAAGCTGACCCTGATCACTTTTCCATTTCACACATCATAAAAATTTCTAAAAATGAAACAAATACTGAAAGAGGCGACAGGGGGGGATGATGGAAGAAGGAAATTGAACCCTTCCTGGACATATTCATAAGCAGCAATAGTCTCTTTGGATTATAAAAACTGCAGCCTGGAGATTTATTATGTCAACCAAACTTTTGGTAGAAACTGACCTGAAATCTATGAGTTTGACATAATTTTCTCTGTTTACATGAACTGAGCTGTATGATGAGCTATTTTTAGCTGGTGATAATGAACTTCAACAGCTTACAGGACAAATGACAAAGATGGGTCCAACTGTGCAGAGATAAGTGTGAAAAGGCTCATCACAGACCTACTGCATGCTAAATATTTTCCACAAATGCTTTGAAAAACCTCAGATGGAAGATGCTGTACAAATGTAATAGAATATTATTCATATTATTTTGTTTATTACAAATGCTCCTGGCAATAAAAGATGAGGAATAGAACCCTGCTGTGCCATAACATTTATATTAAGCAGAATTACCTATGAACAGAATATTTTAAGAAAGCTGATCCTTAATGAGACTGYATCCTTCATGTTCTCTCACATGATTAGGAACCACAGGTAAATAATCTTCCACCTGGCATATAAATGAACAGGACATTACAAGTGGATATTTTCAGCAACAACAACGGAGAGCAGAGACRTAAGAAGAACTKTAAAATAAAATGTGGCTGTACTAGTAGATTGTGGTTAGATACTATTATCAGTTTCCAGAAACTGTTGAGTATTTCCAGYATGTCAGTCTATATATAGATACGATTTTCATTTTATTGATAAGCATTATGCTCTTTCAGTCTCTTATGTTCTGAAGACTGCAAGACCTCCTCGCATATGTGGTCACCCATGGCCATGGGCTACCACTTAGTGCCTTTTACTGGAGCATRTGGATCTGCTTAGTCCTTCATTTTCAAGTTCATGGGACACTGGGACAGCAGAGACTAGACAAACATGAAACGTGAAATCTTGTTTGTCATAATTACATATGAATTTTTGGATTTCAGTGTTTGCTTTGGGATGAAGTTTTAAGAGGTTTTATGACCCCGCATTTCTGTATTTGAGCTGTTCCAGGCTTTTTTCTCTGCTGCCCACCTAACCTGTGCAACATCTTTTCAGTCTGAATAGCTGCTTCTTGCACTAATTCTAAAGAGAAGCTCATCGCACGCAAGCTCAAAGCATGTGCTACTTTATATCACTGCATTAATTTCTTTGACAAGGGTTAGAGATGTACAGAAACATGGGAAAAATAYGAGGTAACAAAAGTTAAGGTATCACTACAATAATACCTTACATTTTAAGTAAGTTGCAGAAAAAAACCAATTTTTCTTGTATAACCATTTCAAACTGACAAATTTCATAGATACAATCACTGGGTAGTCATATATTAAAACTGAGTGAAAAGGAATAAAAATGAGCAAAAAGGAAATAGTTTCTAATCAAAAGGTTTTTTGACTATGTTTGCTTCCATTTTAATATTTTGTTTGGGGTTTTTTGTTTGCTTTTTGAAGCTTTTAAGCAAATTAAGATTTGTGTTGGCTAACACCCAAGATTTTTTCTTATTCACAAAAAGACTTTTAGGTGGCTAAACAGAATTCGAGTGAATACCAATTGCAGTTTATGAAGGTTAGTTACAGGAAAGAAACAATGCTAGTTACTAGGCCTGGGTACAAAATCACAGCCATAAYAAGGAATTATAGGAGACTTAATAATCCACAGAGTAGGAATGTTTTATTTATTATTAAAAACTATTTTTTAAAAAGGAAACAAATTTCATACAAGTTATGTGTGTTTCCAGAAAATTCGCTAACTAAATTAAAATGGTAGACTCATCATATTGTGTTCATCATATTTTGCCCCTTTACACCATCATATCTTCTCTTAAATGATAAATGAAATTTATATGCAAAATCATGTACAAGATCAGCTGTAATGAGTAGCAAAGGTATTATTACCAATTCCATCTTTTTCTTGCTATTTTGTCCAGGTACATTCATGTKGCACATTAACCATTAGGTTTTGGTTTTCCAGTGTATTCTTCTTTAAATGTAAGGAACTACTTATCCTATTTCTGAAATTGAATGTGGTACAGCCACAAAGCCCATTGATGCTGGGAAGACTTCAGTGTGTTGCTCCATCCAGTATGAGAAATATTTCACTCTCTGCTAGACCAGATTATATCTGGTATGTGCCTGGCTACTAAGGAGAAAAKGAGGAGAAAAGCTTCCTGGCCTTTCCTGGGTCCTCTTCAGAAGATTTAAGTGCTTTAAAAATGAGTTCACTTTCKGAGGTCACCTGGATGTTTCTTGCTTCTGTCCCAGCAATAGTCAGCAACAAAAAAGAGCCCTGAGCTTGGAAAGAAAATGGGGTTTGCTACCAGCTCTTCAGTGACTAGGAAAAACAGGTGGTAAAAAAGGAGATGTTGCTGCCTTTTACAAARCTGGGTTCACCCTCAGTGTGAGTCACTGAATACAGTCTAGTCTATTATTTGCTATGGCTCACACYTGAATGGTGTTCTTGATACTTATATTGAGTCTGCATCATTTCTATGGGTGGTTTTAGATGGTTGTGTTTTGATTTGTGCTGTGGAATTTGAGCCACTAATCTTCAGCTAAAGAATTGCCRTTGCTGGGTTTGGATAAAAAGAATATACCTTCAGCTGCCTGGAGGAATATGTTTTTCCTCTCCTATTTGATACCTGACATCATTTCTGCWGAAATTTATTTACTGTGATTTTCTCAGTAATTGATTTCTATGCCATGGGCTTTTTCTTGTTCCTTTTTCTCCCTGCTGTTTTTGTTGCTGTTTTGATTTGTTGCTCTCTCAGTTCTTCAAATCATTCTTACCAAGATATGAAAAAGTATAACTTTAAAGGAGGGAAAGCAAATCTTTTAAAATTCAGTTGTCTGGGTAGTAGAGTAGTACTTGTGATTGGTGGGAAATCTAGACATGCTTTTGAGCTCTCGTTAGACAGAAAACCCTTTACAAGATTTGCATTGGATTTGCTTTTTAATTTCATGATTTTTAAACTGAAAATACTTTTTTATGAAATTAAGAAGGAGATTATTTAAGTGTGTGCAGACATTTCCCCCTCATGTTCTTGTTTGTGATTTAAAAAAATTCTCTCTATTATTTAGTTCAGATACTGGCAAGGAAAAACATAGTTGAATTGTGTATGGCTGATGGTTGGGTCTGTTTTTAGTAACGGTTTTTAATTCAGAGAGATAATATATATTCCAAATAACTTGTACATAACTTACTCTAAAATGTAAAATAACAATCATGCAGAACATAAGATGGAAGGGATCTTGACTTTGTTTGTTTTGCATCCATTCGTGACTGTTCCTTGCAGACTATCAGCTCTCAAAATAGCAGGACTGCAAGCAAAGTGGGAAATTGAAAGTATGCTGCTTTCTGCTGTCTGGATTCTTAACCATTCAATCTTTTCAGAGTGCTTTTATTGCCTTTCAGAGCATGGAATATTCTTTAGGTCTTTTGACATAGCTGGAGAATGAATTAAAATTTTTTTGGTGAAAAGATGATACCTACTGAATGGGTTAAATCTGTACATCGTCTCCTGCTTCGGTATACACCAGAATCGCGTCCAGGATGGAAAATGAAAATATATACCAAAGGAGAAATTAGAAAAACATGTGACTTGGGGATGAGCAGGACAAGAGCTTAACTGGAAGATGGAAACCTGAGGGTGTGCCTGACATACGTGAAGCATGGTGTGCCATCAACAGGGCAACTGGGAGAGCAAAGCCTGACGTGAGATGGGCAGGAGGAGCCAAACACAGGTGTGTTCTTTATTATATCACTCAGGTAGCACCCTGAAGTGAAGCAATCAGAATGGCCTGGCTGGAAGGGACCTGTAAATAAAGCAAAAACTTAGGAAAAGGACTGTATTCCTTCACAAAAGTACTCCTTCASAGCTACACCGCGTGGGCAGATAAGGACCCAGCAGTAAACTGTAGGGTTGGGTTGTATGCCAGTTTACATGCTAGGCGAGCCCAATTAGGCTTTGCTTTRGCTCTACAGTCCAACAAACAGTTTCTTGTGGTGCACAACAGCCCTGATTTCACAACAGATGGGTAATTCTGGTGTCATGAAAGCTGCACACAAACTCTGAAATAAAACCTGGTATAAAGCTGAAATGGCCACTAAGGATTAAAATTGCAGCCTGTGAAAGGTCTCATCATGTAACAGTGAAGTGCCAATAACAATTTCTTCCTCTGGAGCCCTGCTGTGACCTCACCTGCAACAGTTGTGTGCAGTTCAAAGCACACCTAAACTGAAAGATGCTGTCAGGAGTGTAAAATAGAGCAACAGAAAGTGTTATGAAGATAGATGGATTAAAAGAGGTGATGTGGAAAGAAAAAAATTATAAGCTGCTGCCTGTGTGAGAATGAGGCTTAAAGAGGGAAAAGATGGATCACCACTAGAACCAGCATGTTTTATTGCTTTTAGATTGGGAGTTTCATGCTGAATGTCAGGAAAAAAATCCTTGGCATTATTTTTCAGGGAGCCCTATAACAGCATTCCATGTGGTTCCAGCCCATCCTAAAAATTGCACTAATAAATATTGCAGTGTTTTGCATTTGTATCATAGTAAAGACCAAAAAAAAAGAAGTTTCCACAACAGAAGACATATTGCTCTGGGGCCTTTCTCACCCTAATTTCCATATAAAAAATGAAAAGATAAATGCTAACACTACATCCTCTCTGGACACAGTCCAACAAATTATGCTCTCACAAATACTAGGTCAGTGGAGTCCATGCACACAGCCAAAAGCTGATTTGACCCATAGTGTGATAGAAAAATAAAGCAATAGTAGTTGGACATTTATACTCTTTAATGAGGTTGCATTTAATACTCCATGAGCACTTCTGGTCACCCACCTCAGTGTAGTGAGGTCATTGTAGAAAGGATGTGCAGCAGGGGGCAATCAGTATTGTATAATGTAGATATGTTAACATTYCATATTTTTTCCGAACATTTGTGAATGTAAAGCTGTGTTAAAAGGAAAAAAAGAGAATTGGAGGGGGATTGAGGTACACAGACTGCCACCTATTTAAATTCCAGTCACAGATAAGAGCACAGGTTTGACACTAACAGAAGATGAACAAAAGTTTAAAACAATTAATTCACTATGATTTTTCTAAAAGTGTGGTTATTATATATAGCTGCAGTCAGTTTGAATTAGATTACTGATGAATGGATATGCGATATTAAAAGCTGCTCACATCAGTGTTTTCCAAACAACTTTGTTCCACCCATAGTGCAATAGCATTTTGTTATGAGTTCTATGTGCCTCTTTCAATTCAAATTTAAGGATTTCTGGGGACTACACAAGGGCTGAAATCCAGTTTAAATTGCCGTCCTTTGGAACACACTCTTAATTCTCAGGAAAAAAATGAAATGTTTTTGGTTTTGTTGCAGCTGCCTCCCACTCTCACCCGCCCCCTTGGGCGCTGAAATCCATAAACACAGTAGGTTTATCACAGGCACATTCTCATGTTCTTTTCCTTTGGCTGAGGACAGAAAAAATAGGCTGAAACAGCATCCTGAAATCTGCAGCCATGCATTGCCTGTATAAATATTCTTTCTAAATCCTAGMGCAGATTTTAAACTTCTTTCTAATTGCAGGCCAGTTATGCAGAAAGAGTGTAATTGTTTATAATTTTACAATATAAAAAGATTAAATTTTACTATCAAATCACTCCTTCCATTTGCTTTCAATGGTTTGCTTTACTGAGGACCACTTTGTTGTCCCTATGGATTGTTTTCTTTTGTTYCAGCAGATATTCTGATTCTTTTCAAGATGGTATTGATTTCAGTGCAGAAGTTTCACTTCCATTCCTTTAAATGCATTGTGTTCTTTAAAAGTTCAGTATCAACAGCTGCTGGYTATTTGCAGGTTGGTGCCTGGAGATCATGAAAAACTTCTTGCCACCCTGTAGAGAGACAGTCTCACTCCAGCACTTGTGCCCTTGCAAATCAGATGCTCAAATACTAGAGATTTTAGAGTCTTGGTCAGAAAATTAAGTGCAAGTATTTTTAACCTTTTTACCATGTCAATAATGTGATGTGTGCTATACTAGCTACCTATTCATGTATTATGTGTAAGTACAAATAAGTCTCTTGCTTCAAAGGGATCRAAGTGATCTTGTGACTGACACTAACCATACTTTACAAAAGAACAGTGAGAGAAGTAAAAGTAGCAGAAAGCAGATAAGCACATATAAAACCCCACTGTCTGTCATCCAAGGCAAGCTATTCACTTAGAAACTGAAAGGGGATAAAATATTTACCAGTTCATGAAAGGAAAAAAAGAGAAGAGTGACAGAGAGAAAAACATGGTGATCAGCACTAAGGTTTACATGAACATGCTTTGTGATGCTGAGGTCACAAGGCTCAGATGCAATTCAGAAATTGGATTATTTGGGGATTCAATCACTGAGGTGATTTGTTTTGTGTAAGCTGAATATTTAGCCCAATAAAAA
>CADDXX010000427.1:416341-432675 GCA_902810485.1 Alauda arvensis | reverse complement strand
TAATTGCTATATTTATTCATTTAAATGCAATAATGCATAAAATCAGACCTCTTCTTTTACAAATGTGTGTATATTCCTCACTAAATTAATGAGAAATAAGTTTTTTCTTAAACATGAGGGGTCTGTCAGTATCTTGTCTTACAGGTACCTTGCATGACATTATATGTTTTATATATTGCATCAATTAGGTCGTTTCCAGAAAAAAAGTATAGATAAAAAGCTGTACATATAGCTAATTGCTCTTCTGAGGCAAATTAAATACACAAAAATAGAACTGCATGGGCTGAGACCAGGCAACTGTCCCTAGTGAGCTGTGTTAAATTCTGGGGGAATTGCAATGAACAAAGAAAAATGTCAAGGGAAAAAAACATATAAATAAAAAAATTTCATCTTCCATCAGAGAAAATTATGAAACAGTTATGCAGTTTTAAGTTATGCAAATTCCTGTCTAGCAGTTCCTTTAATGCTCTGATTTTTGTGTTAATAAACATGAGGTTTTTTTTATATAAAATAGATTTTCTCATTTGAAGAAGGTACTTGGATTAAAAATAGTTGAAAGCACAGAAGATACTGGACAATATTCAATCATCCTTTGATTCATAGAATAGTTATTCTTATTAGTCTGGGAAGGCTTCAGATTATTAATTCTATTTTGTTGTGCTATATAAAGTCTACATTTGATTGCTAATACTTGATGAGTGTTTTATGTAATTAAAAATCCTCRTTGTTGAACAGAACAATGAAATACRCATAATTTCCCTTTGTCTTTTTTTTTTCCTAACACAAAGCTGCTCATACTTGGTAATTTAGGAGAGGTAAAATGGTCTATTAGTGTGCCAATGAAAAATAACCAATGAACTTCTAGTTTTATATCCCTTTTGCACCTGTAAGCAATCTTTCATCAGTTTCATCAGATATAACAATTCTCTTGATATGCCTTGATTCAGTGCTGAAGCATGATCACAGCTTGAATCAGCTTGAATCCCCTAATTCCACAACTGGAAAGACTGATGTTTATATGTCATCTTCTCAATAAGATATTTAGTTCTGGAGAGTGAAGTCCAGGTTGGCCTCTGTGCCAGAAGGGTTCTGGGATCTGTCTCTGCCATCATGACACTGTATTTGAACCTTTGTGTCCCCTGTGTTAAATTCATCCTTAGCAGACACTCAAAAGCTGWTGGCAAGGGATACCTTGACATGTAGAGAAACCCTGTGTTTGACAGCAAGTTACCCTGTCAGCTCTTGTGACAGCCCTGGGGCAGAAGCCCTGGAAGGTTGTCCCTTCCTGCTCTGCCACACAGCAGCATCCTCAGTGTGGTGACATCCAGTGGAAGGATGAAGGTGAGGGCAGGCTGTGATTGATGCTACAGGACCCTCCCAATTTATATTGTCTTCCCCTTCCCCAAAACCCACCTCATTTAGAAGTCTCCTGCAGAGAATACTGTATGATTCCTTTGACCCCAATTCCTACACAACTTCCTAGAAACCATCTTTATTCAGGACTCTGGATTAAAGTTTTTCTTTTTGATGTAGTGATCTTCCAACAGGGTCCATGCATGAGGCACTCCTGGTATTCGTCTTTAGCTGAAAGTGTTCAATATAAGTAAGAATGTTTTAGATTTGCGATAAAGATCCTGAAACATGCAATTGCTATTCTGGGGAATAAACCCACTTGTGTTCATCAGTATGATCAGTAACCACAATCYTGATGGAAGGCAATACTGACAARCAAAATGTATTAGACATAAGAAGTGGACAGAATAGATAAGATCTAAATTTTGTGTGTCCAGTATCAAATCTCCTGCAGTGATTTTAGAATAAATGTGAATACTTCAAGCTCCAWATMCCAAATGCTTTCTAGAAGCRGTGGTGAATGTCAAYTTGGGCTTACTTTCACAGTGTGAAAATCAAAACACGTGTGAYATGATRAGAAAGTATGGTATAAAAGCATGGRAGATTGACTAAGGATTAAATGCTTGATGAGTGGTGCTGGAGGGCTAACTAGGGCAGCAGAAGAAAAACTGAATGTGGTTTTCACTAGATATTCACTAGAATCAATATTGCCTTTTGAGAATGGTCCTGTAATCTTTTTAATCAGGTTATTTTGCTTCTGGAAACAATTCCACAGGTCATGGTAGTGAAGATCCCATGAGCTAATGAGTATTAGCAATACACTGGGCTAGGACCTGGGAATGAACTGCAAGCTAATGGAAACTTGGCTTTGTGGTGCCCAGTCAAAAACTAGGATTGGTCAAGAGTCAGTTTAGGACTTCTCATCAGTGTGAAGTAAACTCAGTTTTCCCTCTCTAGTTACTAGGGCAGCATTTACTATTTTGGGTGTGGTTTACCCCTCCCTGCCCCCCTCCCCCACTTTTCCCCCCAACCATAGAAATCTGGAAGATGGCTATCTATAGTGAGTAGTTGCATCTGAATTGCCTGTGGGGAGAAGCTCAGTTCAAGATTGAGTAATTTTATTCTTTAAATGAGGGAGACAGACGTGCCTGTTGAAAGCAAGGACTACTAAATAAAGTATTTTYCTTACTGCACATAAAATCCAAGGACTACATTGGCTGGACTCAGCAACCCCACCTTGGCATTCATGGGACCAGCTACAGGCTGGGCAGGCTGGAATGCTGCATCAGTTTTAATTAASTGTGTTTTTCAACTAACTAAAGAAATAAGTGTTTTCAGGAGGTAGAATGTGCGACTGCTTTAACTGGCATAAAGTTGTCTCTTACGGAATAGGAATTGCTTAGAAAGGAACAAAGAAACAAAGTTAAAAAGTATAATCTTTTTCATTTAGAAAAGCATCCAATTGCAGACACATACACAATGCAATAACATGTTTTATGTTTGCTACTCACTGTCTCAAAGCAGTTTAAACAGTCAAAGGAAATGAGAGAACCAGAAAGATTTACCAGAAAGTATATGTTGATATTCTTGCTGCAGGCAAAGAGACATAGTAAATTTGGTTTAGACAGTTCTGAAGGAAATTCTTTTGTAGAAGTCTAGGCACACCGTATTTTATTTTATTTCACAGGGCTGTGCATACAGCATGCAAAAGAAAAAAAAAAGAGAAGGCAAGATTTCAAGCATAATGCTTATAATTTTAAACAAAAATGAAAAAGACCTTTCCTTTCCATAACTTTATTTTCACRGAGTTTTTTGGTAGAGAAAAGAACCAGTAAATGAGAGTTACTGATGAGATGCACAGTAAATGAGATTATGTCTTCATTTGGGATGGGTTTAGAGATATCAACTGARATTCCCTTTTAAAATCTACGTTCCCTTTGTCTTCTCTTCCACCAAAGCACTCTGATGAGTTTTCCAGCATGACTGTAGGAGGAGGAATGGAGAGCCCTAAGGAATCCTGTAGAATGTCTCCCCTCAAAAATGCACAAACACTTTCATGGTCAGGAGACAGTCATGCATTCATGACCAAGCCCATTTTCACCATCTTGCAATGAAAAATTAGCTACAGTTATGATAATGATCAATAACTTATCACATCAAAGACCATAAGGATATGGTCTTCCCTTCAACCTCATCACATTTCTAGAGAAGATGATCTTGAACAACAATGCCAGCATCCTGCTTTCTCAACATGTTTGAGAGGACTGAAGGCTACCACATTTTCTTCTTGTACTTAGGTAAGCACCTATCCTGCATCTGTGCTTCCTCTCACATCCACTTCATGATTTATTCTTGTTAGCTTGCATCAGACAGTTCTTTGTCGAGCACCACTTTTGCAGCTCTGTGGAGCCACAATCTCCTCTCTCTTTTCATGTTCCAAATGGGGTACATTTTGAAACATATCCATGGATCAATGTCTGCAACTTGCTTATTTGTTGTTCTCKCAGAAATATTTCCTGTGGAGATAAATAGAGGAGAAAGGATAGATTTCTTCTGAAGTTGACTCAGGTCTGACTTACAAAACTTTAAGATCATTTAGAAGCAAAATTGCCTACGAACCCAAGTAAATATTTTTTCAAAAACCAAGTCATTGAAAATGCCCTGTCTTTCAAAAAAGTTGCAAGAATACTAAGGACTCAGTTGGACCATTAAAGCATGGAAATGAAGAAAGTGCAGCACTTTGCTTTCTCCCATTTGCCAGAATTTCCTCTGGTCACTTGAACCATGTGGGTGCCACCTCAGCTGGAGGCTGCTCAAGATGCCYTCATTTTTTAACTCTGCTAATGATGGATTTCACACCTGGACAGTTTCTTAGTGGATTGCTGATATCTCAATTAGCAAATTCTAACTGTGAATTACAACATCTAGCCATGGAATTTAAGCGTCTTAAACCAAATATTTGTCTTTTCTGCAACTTCCTGCATTTTACAGCTTCTACGTCTCTGGACCACCACTTCATCTTACATTACACACACTTGTCAAAAGTTGGTTTTAGCTGAATCAGAAAAAAGAGCTGTGAAAAGGAAGATGGTGTATTATCTTCTCAGCTGGATCAATTTTACAGTCCCCYAAGTGCTGTCACTTCCTACAGTGCAGGTTCAGTACTGGTGAACCCAATGTGAGGTAAGTGCTAGATCTTTAATTGGGCAGGGGAGTTCAATCCAGCACTGCTGTAGTACTGGAAGCTGTTTAATAAATAGCAATAGGTTTGTCACTGAAGATAAAACAGCACCTTTCAATGCTTCTCTTTTTGTTGAGTTATGCCTTCATTATATTTTAAATATAATGTCTACTCTCTATATATTATATATTAAATATAATATAGCTACTCTCCCCCAAAACATGAGAGGAGGTGAGATGTTGAAAACTGACACAGGCAACCATCTAAAGATGTGCTGCAGCTGCTGACRTGGCAGTCACAGGTTGAAAGTACATCCTTTCATCACAGGAGGATCTTTGAGCTGGGCACACAACAYTTCTTTTGACACTAGGCACTTCTTCATAGAGACACCTGCTTTGTCTTCAATCAGCCTTCAACAGACTGAAAAGTGTTTTAGGTTAGAAATATACAGAGCAGTAGATCCTCACAAATAGGRAAGTGGTTGATGAGCTAGCAGTGATGGTCATGAAATATGCATGTGGACAATGAGTGCTGAGTGGGAATGTAAGCTATTAAGGCYCGTATTTCATTTATGCAATTGTAAATCCATAATGGTTTCTTCAGAATTATCTGGATTTTGATACGGGGTAGCAGAATAAAGCATCCTTAATTTCTGTGAATGCAAATGACATCAGAGTGGAGTCTATTATTTCAGCATTAATATTGACTCCTTTGATTTTTCACAATCATGACTAGGTTTTGCTGCTACCTAAATAGAAAAGYTAAAAAGAAATCAAGTATTTTTCTTACTGCACATAAAATACTTTTTATTTTCATCTTGACTAACTGATTTGATCGCTGCAGTGTTCATGATACCACATCTAATCACACTTACATTCTCACAGCACAATGGAAGGAAAAAACACTTTAAAAATCAAAGACATGGTCAGGATAGGCTCAGAGGAGATAAATGAAAATTTAAACAATAACATAACAAATTGAAGTACAGTAATTCTCAGAGCTGCAGGATGATTGTGGAGTAKAAAGTCTTAAAATAGTTCTGACACTGATTTCACAAGTATTTTATGTATGGCATTGAATCACATCTAGACTAGTATTTTGGATGTGCTGCTCTGTGTCCCTCAGCRGGCTCCCTCTGTGTCCCTCACTTGCATGACACCACTGCTGCAAAGAACTCCCCTTCCTACCAAATCCCTTAGTCCATCCTGAGAGTTGTGGAACTGATTGAAGGAAAACACTTTCTTAAATTGGTCTCCTTCATGGATCTGCCCTTTCCTTTCTGGCTCACAGGAGCAGCGATCCCAGAGAATGACTAGCATTAGGTGGGTAAGTTATAATAAGGATTCAGATCACTCACATAGACCCATCAGCAGCATCTAAATAATTCACAGGTTTGTATTGCCATATACTTTCTTTCATCTTGGTGTTAATGTGTTAACATTAATTATGATACTTTGTTACACTGCAATGACAATTACCTGTGCTTTTTGGGGTTTAGGAAATCAGGATTCATTTACTATGCTGTTGAAGATCCCATCAATCTACATGCACATCCATACAGCCTGACTTCATTTGTCCATTTTTGGAATAAGATTACCCTCTAATTCTTTTGATTCAACACCCAACTGGATAACATGAAATTATTCAAAAAAGTGAGAAAAAAGTCATTTTTGTGTTAGTTCTTTACTGTCATTTGTTTGCAGTCTATCACAAAATAATACCTGTGTAACCTTTTCACTGTGAGTAAATTACCATCTCCTCAACCTAAGAAGAGCTGGCTGGTAGGAAGGAGCTAACTCACCAGCATTGGCATGGCACTGTTGTGCACAGCTTTCAAAACAATGCTAGTGGCTTCATAAGGCAGTAGTAGTAGTTTTGGTTCTGATTATGAAATCTTTGTCTGCAAATTAATTTGKTTTTTTCTTCAAGATGACATGTTCTTTATTAGCATGCTTTAGTTCAATTAATATTTATAACGTTTTGCCCATTTTTCCCCCCTGTATTCAATTTAATTCCACGTTTTCTAACCCTGAAGTCATTTCCTTTAGTGACGCAGTGCACGATGTTTGTTGTCTCAAGTAAATGCTTTAGTTATGTTTGGTAGTATCTTGGCAAAATAAGCACTTCCTATTCATTACCTAAATCAGTGACTGGAACATTTTGGTGTATTGCTCCTCTTTGGTTATAGGTGCTGTCTTACAGATAAACGTATCTGGTGAACTGAACAGAAGTCAATATTTAATAAATKACTGCCTTATAGGAACTTCATCTAAACTGTGAAATTAATAATAAATGTTTTCAAATAAATGCTTTCCACCATAAGGCCTATTGAATAATTTATAAGTTGGGTCCCCTCAGCAAGTCTTTTCATATTTAATGCATTCAGTTGGAGTATTTATTGCATTTCTGAAAATAACAAAGAATGACATTCAAGAGGAAAATCGAGGGTTTGGATAAAAGGGAGGCCACACATTTAAGGTGATATACAACTAAACAGAGGAAGACTGTGCACTTGGGTAGAACCTTAAATAAAATCCTGTGCATCCAATCCTCAACTAAAAGCTTAAGTTTTGCATTCATATCTGAAATATCACTTCCCCAACAGAGCAAGAAGTGCTTTGAAGAAGCTCTTAGAAAATTTTGGTGGGCTCTTTTCCACAGCAAACAACTAACCCTTCCCACATGCTTCCCATCTCCTCCACCATTTAGCACTATATTGGAGGCCCACTGAGGAGACTGTTAGAATAACAGGATCACAGAATGGTTTGGGTTGGAAAGGACGTCAAAGGAGATCTTGTTCCCCYGTGCCATGGGCAGGGACACTTTCCACTAGACAGAATTGGTCAGAGCCCCATCCAATCTAGTCTTGAATAATTCCAGTGATGGGGCATCCACACCTTCTCCAGGCAACCTCTTCCAGTGACTCACCAACCTCACAGTAAATAATTCTTTTCTAGAGTCTAATATAATTCTACTCTCAGTTTGAATACATTCCCCCTTGTCCTGTCACTCTACTCTCTTACAWGAAGTCTCTCTTCATCTTTCTTGTAGGCTCCCTTCAGGTACTGAAAGACAGCAAGTAGGTCACTCCTAAGCCTTCCCATTTCCAGGMTGAACACTAAAATTCCCAGCCTTTCCTGGTAGGAGAGGTGCTCCATCCCTCTAATCATCTTGGTGGCCTCCTCTGGACTTGCTCCAACAGTTCCATGTCCTTCCTGTGCTGGRACCCCAGAGCTGGATGCAGCACTGCAGATGGGGTCTCACCACAGCAGAGTAGAGGGGCAGAATCTCCTCCCTTGCCCTGCTGGCCACACTGCCTTTGATGCAGCCCAGGATACAGTTGTCTTTCTGGATTGTAAGCCAGCTCATGTCCAGCCTCATCTTCTCACCCACCAGCACCCCCAAGTCTTTTTGCCCAGGGCTGCTCTTGATCTGCATCCCCAGCCTGCACTGGTACAGGGGGTTGTCCCAACCCGGGTGCAGCACCTTGAACTAGGTCTGATTAAACCTCATGAGATTGCCATGGGCCCATGTCTTGAGCTTGTCCAGGCCCCTGTGAAGGTTCCCCTTTCACCCCTTGCCAGTCCATCTATGCCTCTCCCTGCCCCTGAAGGACAGTTGGAAAATGTGCAGCACAAATGTTCCCTCAGTGCCTGACTGGAGACAAGCTGGGGCACCTATGTGGCTCAAGCTGAATTGGAAGTGGTTATTCCAGTATGAGGTGCTTGTAAAAATCAGTGTTCAGGTTTGCAAACACTTCATGGGTTTCAAAGTGGCCATGAGAAGAGATGGAAGCTTGCTCCCTGTAACATACTTGGATTTGGTACACTGATAACAGCATTTAACCTGAAAAAATATTTTCAAGACCTTTAAAACACTGRCATTTGTCATTTGTCTTTGTTTGGACACTGAGATGGCTAGCATCTTCTATTAAAAATTGTTAGCTATTTCATTTTCAAAAGCTAGAAAATGTAAAAGAATGCGCTTAAACAAGACCAAGGCACCGAAAAAGAAAAGAGAAATAGTCTTTTCACTTATGTGAAAATTATGAATCCCTTTTTTTTTTGTTTCTTACTTTAAATACGTGCTCTAAAAATGTTTGTAATGCAGGTCTTCTAAATGAGTTTTCAGTACTAATATTACATTTTTTATTATAAAGGTAARTGTTGCTAATATATTCAAGATGTTTTGCATCTGTAACACACAGACTAGCAGTTASTATTAGCAGCACTCTGCCTGTTTACTTTGCTGTGATTCTCATTTGTCTGAAATGGATGTTTATGCTGTGGTTACCATTAACAAGATTAGGATCTGTTCAAATGACTGGCTTTAGCCTGCACAAGGCAAATGAATTGCATAAGGTGTATCTTAGTCTGATATCCTGCAGATTCAGTAGRTCCCCCTGTGGTACCAGGCCCTGATATAATTTTGTCTTACATTAATACAAAGCAGCAGGATGTAGCTGTGGATGAACAAGCTCCCTGCCTCAACAYCAATGAATCATGCAGAAGCTGTGAAAAGCAGCAGCTCAGTTTTCCATGCTCAGTCCTTAACTTGGAATATTTCTTTAATGCAGAACAGAAGAGCCCAGCACCACAAGAATTACCTTTGTAAAGCAGAGGAGATGTTTCCCAGCAGGACAGAAAAGGTTGGGAGGATGTTGATGGCAMTTGAGATTTTAGACATACTCAGTATTTGATATCAACCTTACAAAGCTCTCTTGTCACTGTACTGGCATTGCCACTTGCACAGAAACACACATGCTGATTTTGACATTGCATATTCTGGCAAGCATTGAGACAGCTGGAGGCTGAGTGTCCTAAAGTGCACCACCCTGGGGTCCTCTGGGCTGAACCAGCCCTTTCTGGTATCTGCATATGTACACATGAGGTGTCAAATCTTCACTAGGCGCTGTAGGTGAAATTTTTAAGAGGCTTAAAATAAATGATTTTTTTTCTCAGCAGTCTGAATAAAACACAGTGATAATTCTAKAAAGGTCTCAAGTTATAGAATTCCTTACATTGATTTGAGAATWTCATTATGATTGGTTAATAAATCATTGTATTCAAGTGCATTATTAGTTTGAAATAGATGCTTTACATTGGTTATATGACTCTTGCAATAGTGTTTTAATTAAATACTCTGGATGTATGCCATAAAAATAGATTGCAGACACTGCTCACATTCACAGATTAATTTAAAAGTTTGCTTTAAATTTCAATAGAGTTTCCAAACTCTTAAGATTTTTACCACTTCTGACCAGCTGCAGTTGTGATACTGTAGGTTTACCTGCCATTGTTTAGGTAARCAATTATGCAGAACACTTTTCTTTGAGGACAATCTATTTTTGGATTCTTATGTGCCATATATTCATAGACAGGAGAATGAATATTATTTTCACTTCTGTTTTAAAGAAAATAGATAATACAAATGGAGGTTTTGAGGAGAAAACGAATACAAGATCCCATGTTTTATTTTCTGTAACAGTATCTGATGTAATGTTTATGTCTCCTCAATAATTATTTTCAATAGGAAGAATATTTGAGGAAAAAATAGAGGAAAAAAGGGGATATGTCTCCCAGTCTTAWCACAGAACCCTTTAAGTTTAAAATTCTCTCAAACAAGTTAAAATCTGAAAATTAATATTTCTTTCCTAGTGTCTTCAGATGTTAGATCCAATGAAATGTTGGTTCAGGTTTTCTTCTTGTTGAGAAGGCCAAAGAAGCAATAAAGGAATATTGGAAACAATTTTTAGTCTTACTGCTTGCCCAGAGTCTGTCAAAATTAGTGCAAATGGCTCTGCAGCTTGTCATCAATGTTCTGATACAAAGAGTKGATTAGGTAACTGCTTGATTAAATACTCAATTTATCCTGCAAGGTGGCACCTGCTTTCTGGAGGCTGTTAAACCTAGGTGCAAAGTTTTCACAGTTTTAGAGGAAGTAGCCTCCCCCCAACCTTTGTTCCTCCACACACCCCATATATAAGTCTTCAAGCTGTAAACAGTACTCAAACACATATGAACATTTTTTTTTTTCCTGATAGAAAATGCAAGTATTTTTCTCTTATTTCAGTTTTTGGAGACTGGCAAGGCAAGACTCACAGTTATTTTCTTTAAGGAGCATCATGTAGATTTAAACACAATTATTTGTGAACATGGACAGATTTCAGAACCCCTGTGTTCTCCCACAGGCTCTACTGGGAATAYACTCTAACAGCTGGAGATAACGTTAGTAAAGTGCAGCAAAGCCTATTACATAGAAAGTGAGAAGTCAATACCATCTTTGTAGTCATATTCTGATATGAAGGAAAGAAAATATCTTGTGTGAAAACTTCTATTTGATTTTGCCCAGGGCTATGAGAAATGAACAATCAAGGATTTAGTCATGCTGGATTAAGATTTTATTGCTCCTAAACTCCAGCCCAACCTGACTGGCTGTATGCCAGGGAACTCAGTTCCTTGGGAAAGAAGGAAATTGCAGTTTTCTAGAAGCAAAAAGTAGTTTGTATCTCAGGTGAAATTTGATAACCTGGTTGAAATCCACCCCTTTAGCAGTTTAAGCATCATGGGCATTTGCAAAAGAAGCACTCTGCTTTGGTGTTTCTCAAAGAGCAGTACTAATTCCCAGGCAGAAGCAAAATTTCCCACATGCCAGCTCTTCTCCTTCAGACAGTGAGGAAGAATGGGAAAAATGTTTCCAGCAGATTTTCTATGTCACCATCACCCCAGGTGTGAGTGACTCTGCAGGTTTACTCTGGGTTAATAGTACAAACTATGTTTAAATGAGGGTTGGCATTTTGACCACCACATCTTGCTTAACCAGTCTGATGGTGATGTTTTTYCTGCTCAGTGTAGCAGAGCCTGGAGGCAAATTGATCACAAAAGAGCACTTTTCCTTGTGCTGCCATCAAGCAGCAATATTGAACAGTACAGGAAGTCTCCCATAAGAATTTGTAGGGCCTTAGAGAACTTGTGTAAAGATGAAAATTATGAAGGCAGTGGTTGGGGGAAAAAAATTAAAAAGGAAAGTGATGTTTTCTTCTAAGAGCTTGAAATAAGGGAAGAAGAAGAATAAAAAGTCAGGAGTTAAGATGACGTTTGCTATTGTCTACTAATAAAGTAAAAAAATTATTCAGAAAAGCTGAGGAAGAGTAATTCRAAGAAAACAATTAGTAAGGAATTTACACTGAAACAAACGAACAAAACTAACTAGAGAAAACTGTCAAGGCAAGTTGTTGAATTGTCTTCCTGGGAGATACCAATCTATGTGAGATGGCTAAGAATAACTAACTCAATCCAGGCAGATGCAAAGGGATGGAAATGACAGCAAGTCCCTGCCAATTCAGTCTGGAGTGTCACTCTCATGCATTCTGTCATTTTGGTTTTGTGGACTGCAAGTCACATTTTATCTCCTCAATGGCAATCAGATTATTTCCTATCCAAAGACAATCCTATTTGATTCATTCAAACAACACCTATCTTAGCTGTCATCTAACATTTTTGTTTTTACAAGAAAGTGTACTTTGGCTGCTCACAGTTTGTTGGTGAATCTCCCTAGGTTTGATCATGGCACTGAGATCACCAGCACTGAGATCACCAGCACTGCAGCACACAAGCAGTTACATCTGAAAGTTCTATCAATGCCTACTAAACACAACATGCTAATCTCACCCTTTGTACTCCATTTGGAGTTCCCTGTCCTGCTCATGGCTCCCCAGCATAAGGCAGATGTGAAAAGTATCAGGCAAAGGACCAGAAAAATTATTAAAGGACAGAAGCATCCCTCATACATAGAGGKTGAGGGAATTGGGCCTCTTCAGCCTGGAAGGTGAGGAGAAGAATCAGTTAAGGGATCATATCCATGTGTATCAATACCTGATGCAAATAATAGAGGAGATGGAGTCAGGTTCTTCTCAGTGGTGTTTGGTGTCAGAACAAGAGACAATGAGCATAAACTGAAATACATAAAATTCCATGTAAATATACCTTATTATTATTTTTAGTTTTTATTTTATTGTGAGGATTTCCCAGAAAGGCTAATAGAGCGTTCAGCCCTGGAGATATTCAAAACCCAGTTGGATGTGATCCTGAGCCATCTGCTCTCACTGACCATTCTYTGAAAGGGGCAGTAGCATTAGGTCATAACCAGAGGTGATTTTCAAACTCAGCTATCCTGTGATTAGTATAATCTGTAAATGCAAGAATAAAAGTTCCTGTCCTAAAATGCTGACATATAATTAAAATGGTATAYCATGCCACTGTGCAGAGCTCCAGGATATGATGTTCACTGGAACAGTTTATCATAACACTGTCAGAACACTGGGTTGTTCCAGGTTATAGTGTCATTATACYAATAATCCACATCATAGAAATCTGTAGATTCTTCTGTTTTATTACTTCTTAATGTACAACAAATGTCAAGGTACTTCATGAAAAGCAATAATTATTGCTGGATTTCCCAGCACTGATGACATTTTAAAATATGTATAAGCTTCAAAGCATAGTCACATTCAGGTTCTTTGACATGACAAATATTAACTGAAGACTGGGTAAAAAAAAGATTTATTGGTCCCTAAACCTGAGAARTACAGTGCTCTCCCCTCCTCAGTTGATGGTAAAACCCTACTGGGGATGAATGGGCATTTTGCCATTYTATTCAGTAGGGCCAGATCCTGGCAAGTAATCAACTCYGATAKACAYTTTTAGAATAATGGGCAAAGACTCTGTAGCAGTCAATATAMAATACTGTGGGATGCTTTCATGGATTTCCTCAGCTGACAAAAATCTAAGAATAATTAAACTTAATTTAGTTAAAACTTTCACTGTTAAACCCCTAAAAGTGTTTTAGGATTACCTATAATTTAGGATTTAAGCACAGCCTCAACCAAAAGTGTATGCAATAGACATGGGGATTCTAAGCATCCTTTCCTTCTGCTCTCAGTCAGTACCAGCTGATGGTATTTATTATTCATGATATTTCTGAGACTGACACAAGCTGAATCYACATCTTCCAGCACCCCTTGGTGTTTCCTGGTGGGTGATTAGTTGCAAGAAAAGCGCAGGAGCAGGTACAGTGGGAGCTTCAGCTCAGGAAGTCCATCAATAGCCTGCTAACTCTTCAGGATGTTCTGCTGTCTTGTGGGCATCACCAGGAATCAGTTGTTTAGCACAGGGTGTGATAGAGTTTCCCCTCAGATGAGTCCTACTGATTTTAAAGGGTCTGGATGAGCACTGCAGGCAGGCATCCAGCAACTCAGGGCAGGGTTGATGAGATGCAGAGCAAAAACTTCATGGTGAGGTGGACAAGATGAAGGCTTAAGCAAATGAGATTAAAACCCTTTTAAGTKTGGATTACTGGAGTGTCTGATTTATACTTACTCACAGTTTGCATTAAAATAAATTTATTTTCAGGTCACCTTCTGCAGCTTTATTTCAGATTCCTTATCTGAAGCAAAGCAGAGGTCAGAGTAACATTTACACAACTGGAGGCACAAGCAAAGGCAGGGACTTTCTTTGGCAAGTGAACAATGACACTTCAAACATAGCTTATTACAGGATGTACTCTATGACTGTTTTCACCCTGTCACAGGCTTCCAAAATATGCAGGCTTTTGGGGAACACCCTTTAATATAATGACATTATAGATATATCTATATATGGTGTGGGTGTGGTTGTGTATATGTGTGCATTATACATGGGCATACATATATGCCAGAAAATTCAGAAAATTRACATCACAGATGATACAAATTTTAATCCTGTTAAAAGTGTTACAAAAACAGTGAATTGATCTTCCTTTATTGTGGCTAATGACCATTTATTATAATGAAAACGCAAAAGGTTTCTGACATCATCTCATGATATTCTCTTATTCCAGCTGGAGAAATTTTCCAGTTGTTTTATGGCAGAGAAATCCATGTGGAAGTCTCAACTACTGATGATCACTGTCACAAAGGATAGAATAAATATGAAGTAAAAATACTAGCCATCCTAGGTTTAGTGTTACACACAATTAATCAAATGAAACAGGAAAAAAAAAAAAAGCCAGCTAATTTGAGGGCCACAAATCAAGAAAAGTCTATAAGAAATTGAAAGAAAAATCTCACTGGAGCATAATCTTATTCARCATCATTTTATCTGACTGGCACTGCTACAGATATCTGTGCTAAAATACTCTGCAGAGCTACAGAGTAGGGAATTTCCAAGATGTTAGAAAGCCTGAATTACTGAGACAAACTGAATAGTGTGAACAACCTGCAGCTGCTTATATGCAGAGAAAACCCCAAACAACAAAAGCCAGTGATCATATTCATAGGCACACAAGTCTTCTGTGAAGAGATGCCCGTTCAGTGCAGGATAAGCAGTAATGGGGAGAAACTGCAGAAAGAAMGATTCAGGTTAGATAATAGGAAAAACAGTTAGAGTGTTCTGCATCTCTTTTACCACAGTTATAGAGATTGAAAGGGTTTTCATAATCTGGTTTTTGTATTCTGAATTCTGAGTTTTGATAAGTCAGTAGTATTTACAGCCCCCAAGAGCCAAAGAAGCCTAAGACATGTCACATTTATGGGAATTGCAGATACCATAACCAGAGCAACAAAGGAGATCCTACCATCATCTGGTGAATGTAAAAGTAAGTTAACCAACACACCACACTCACCCAAACCCTTTTACATCTGAACTACATGTGTTTTTGTATAGAGATATGATATCCAGATATTATACCCTAGAGACACAGGGTAGTAATGTTCTACATCAATGGCAATTATTAATTTRTATACAAATGCACGTGTGAGCACATCTGCAGAGGTGAAGGTGGAAATGAGCAACAGATATTTAAAGGCAAATTTTTACTGGCTGATTTCACTCTAAACATGACAATGTTGCTGAGTTCCAGTTAAAGTCCATAKCATATCCATACCAACTGATTTTTTAAATGTAGAAATCTATTTAGAAGTTGGAAATTTTTTTTTTTGTTAATTTGTTTGGAGGAGGGGATGAAAATTTTTAGATTCAATTATTTAATTGCAGACTTKCAGTTACCCTATTAAAGACAGCACATAATTAAGACAGCAGAATATTCGTAAACAATGACTTGGTTTCAGTTGTTACAAATGGAAACTATTTTTAGTAAGACTTCTTACTTGCTTCCAATGTTTTTATTGAATATGTGCAGTTTAAAGACTGTAATTTAAAACAATACTTATGTTTTTGTAAGTTACAATAARCATAAATAATATTCCAGCATTAGCCACCTGCTGGACCTATGCAGTGGGGTTGCTGATGTAATCTCTTTTAGAGTTTGGAAGTAGTAGGATTGTGAGCTCAAAATATGAAGACAAATTTTCTGCAGAGCAACCCAGATAATGGGCTATAGGAGAAAACAGTTGTGATGGATCTGAACATCTCTGGAGGAGGTTAGAACCTTCTCAGCAAAATGAATAGATTTTGGCTACAGTCCTCAGTTACCATTAGTGAGAGGGGAAGAGGAAGTGCTGTTCAAGGGCTGAAGAGAGCCCAGCTCAAGAGGGTGCTCTGTGGTGCAGCAGAGCAATGCCAAGAGGCAGCATGCCTGAGGGGATCTCATGCTGCCACTCACAGCGGGCTCCTGAGTGCCTCTGGGCCAGCTGGGGCTGCACAGGGGSAAGTTCTGTAACAGGTGCACAGAGCTGCACTCAATGCAAACAGAAAGTAGAGTTGTGCCCTTGTTGTCAGAAGCTTCTCCTTTAATCACCGGGAATACCGCTGGCTGCTCCCGCAGCTGCATGGGGAGAAGAGGATCTGTGAGGAGTGCTGAAGGC
>CADDXX010000427.1:392028-415353 GCA_902810485.1 Alauda arvensis | reverse complement strand
AGACACTTACAGACCTCAGTTTGAGGACTCTTTCTGCTGCAAGTAACCTTAAGCACATGATCATACAATCAGACTCATTTACAGACTAAGGAATGCCTTGGCAATTTTTTGCAGCCATATTTCTCCAAKCAGTTCTATCCAGGCTGGTTATCATTCATATTTTAAATCAAGCAATGGAGTACTTTCAATTATTCAGTTTGGGTAATTACTGTGCAAAATGCTAAGGCATAATGCTTTGGTTCATTATTTGCACCAAATGTCACCGGACATACCCTAAGTATTAACTGAGCCCAGTTCTTCCAGATACATGAGAAGCATCTGTGAGAACAGTTACTCCATCAGCTACTCAAACCATTGTTCTCTTGGGAAAAAAATAGGACAAGGAACACATTGCTGAAATTTAATCCTGCGGTAATAATAGGTTACCTCARCCACCTGCCTGCTATTAAGTACATGTCCTAAATCAATTACATAGCTCATTACACAATCACTGTTTGGGCCATCTAGCTAAATGCACCYGGATAAATACATAGATAAAAACGTGTGCATCTAAACTAGAGATGTGCCACAGAATTTAAGAAAGGGCTAATTAAGGAAATAGTCTGTTCACTAATGAGATCTAAAAGTCTTATTCCCTTGATTTTTCCGCCTTCACTTAGAAACAAAATCATCTATATGTCTTAAAGAAAGGCTATAAAAAAAGGAACTATGGAAAACAGTTTCTACAGTGAATGATTTTTAGACCAAGTCTGGAATGCAAAGACTAGATCRCTGTCTCTGTTGAAGGGATGCACTCCTGAGGAGAAATTCTACATATGTTAGGTAAAAAAAAAAATAAAAATATTGGAGAAGTAGTTGGCCCTGGGCCTTTTTTCTTGTCCTATGAATCTTATTAAGACAGAAAATGTCCACTTACACTGAACTATGTGTTGCTGTGTGTTTATTTACTGTAGATATTGTTCACCAGGTATGAAAATAACAAACCTGATTTCATACCAATCTCATTCCCCTCTGATGAATTTAAATAGGAATTTGAAATATTGAAGGCAGGCAAATCACAGTTAATTTTCCAAAGAAATACTCCAGGGGTTATAGTTCATTATTATTATTACTAGATGTTATGCACATTATAATATAATCTAGAAGCTTCACTTATGGACCTGGACATCACTGATGTTAACTGTTCACCACAATAGCTGGAGACACGTAAGAATTAGGAATACTTGTGTTGATTTCAGCAAGTGCTGAGTTCTGCATTCCTGACATCAGTCCTGTGGCTGTTTCAGTTCTGTTTAATAATGTGGGACTTAAAAACAAATAACAGAAAATGTTAGCTTTTCTCCGTTCTCAGTCTGGGGAATTCCCACTGGCTTGTGTTATGTTATAGAAAATGCGTTTGCAAAGCCAAGAACCACTTTGCTGCATTTCACAGGGAAATTTTGTCAAGTTCTATAAATCAAATAATGCAAACAACAATTTGGTGCTCTGCATTCAGCAATTGCTTAGGTTATCTGCCACCTTATGTCTGAATTTTTAGTCCAGGTTTTTTCTTTACCTGTTATATTCTAAAATTTCTTCCCAAAGTTTTCCTCACAAAGCATTTGTTACATGGGCATATCAGAATTGTACAGCGAGATCTTGCTATTCCTCTCTGTCAGTCTCCAAAAACAGCATTATCTCCTTCCTTCTACTCTTAGAAATTAGTCCCTTGCCTCTTCATCCAGGATCTCTGTTCAACTCCCCTGGCACATCCTCTATCAGTAACTGGACTGCTTTCTTTCTCCCTTGGACTCCTGGATAAATTATTAGTCATTCCTTATGAGTGTACCATCCCTCCTTCTACAGGTACTTGCTGCTCTTGGAAATTTTCACAGTTCCATGTGCTTAAAACTCTCCTCTCCTCTCCTCTCCTCTCCTCTCCTCTCCTCTCCTCTCCTCTCCTCTCCAAGAGACATTGTATCTTAAGAGATAAGGAGATGGGAGGATGCTTTAGACTGAAAATCTTGTGTGAATTGTGGTAACAGACTATAATATGCTAGAATATATCTTTAAACCATGGAAAATATAAACTGGGAAATGATTGTTTAGATTGGTGGTTTTGAGCAAAGGTATTTGTAATGGACTAAGTTGAGTAGGGACCCTGTGGTCCCCTGAAGTATTTGAACAGAGGTTGAGATGTGCTGGAGAGAAAAAGCCTCTGCACTAGTGGAGAAGTGAGAGATATTTCTGCCCTTGAATGGTATGAAGAACATCCTTTGCACCTGATCTGTTCATTTTAAAATCACACCCCAGAATGCACAGAGTCCATGACCCAAGTGCAGCTGATGAGAGAAGCTGTGTGATATGGGAGAGCCACAGAGAGAGATTCCCGGGCGGCTGCTTTTGTGAGAGCTAAGAGCCATCAGTAAACTTTATTTTCTTGTGGAGAGTTACCATAACCAGAATAGACTTCTCTCTCTAAAGAGATTGATGAAAGATTATTTTATAAAAAGTAGAGACCTTAAGTTCTGAGTTCTTGCCGTATACARTGTGTGTGAGAAAGAAAATAAGCTAGAGTGAGAGGGGGGTGTTTGGAAAGTTTCATTTTGATTCTTTGTTTTGTCTTTCTTTTTTTTTTCTCTGTTAGTTTGTGTGAATAAAAACTATCTTYATGTCTTTTAAGTTTGAGCCTGCTTTGCTTTTCTCTTAATCCTATCTCACAGCAGAAAAACCCTGAAACCACCACAATAATAAATTCTATCCTTCTGTGTGATGAATCTCACACTGGTCTTCCACAAGTCCTTGTGGCATTKACACTCACATTTTGGGCAATGTTTATTGCTGACACCTTCACTGATGAAAACTCTCAATGTCAGCCTGGTCCTAATCACCCCAGGGCCTTTATTTCAAGGCAAATACCCACTAGCAATAGCTCTGAACAGGACTCTTCATTATCCACTTAACATGGATTTTATTACTGCTCTAGACTGCTAATGTTCTTATGGTCATACCAAACTTATTAAAGTTTATTATGCTGTTGCTATTAACTGATTTTCTAACCTCAAAGAATGGAAATAGGACTTTTCAAAAAATTTGTTGGAGGACTTATGTTTGCTGTGCTTTTATGTTTTGGTTTTGCTGTCAGCTACTGCTCCTACCAAGCTCCAACCTTCTCCCTTTAATTTCAGTTGAGTCAGCCAACAGTTCTTCAGGCCCTCACTCTTTWCAAATTCAAGGGAATTATTCTCCTTCTATTTCAATTTCCATGATATATTACAAGACCAAAGATTATCTCAGGCAGATTTGATTCAATTTATCAAAACTGGCTGTTATTTAAGGTACCTATCTCTGGATAGACATGAATCACATATCTCTTGGATCCTGTAAAATTGAAATGTGTATAGTCTTCCTCTGAAAACAAATCACACAACTCTGTTATTTTTCATATAAAGAGCAGAAACATTTATTGGACAYGTAGGCTTTCATTGCTGAATAATTTTACCATTCTTCATTCCTAATGTAACGTCAAAAAAATTATCCTTACCTCTTCTGACAGAGATTTTTGCCTGTATTTAGCTACACTTCTATCTGTACTGCATTTAAATTACAAGGCCTATTAATTTCCCCCTATTTTCACTCTTGAGTATTTAATAAACATTTTATTGGTTTTAATGTTATCATTTTGAAGTGTTRTAATTGTAGTATCTTCAAACTTTTMTTCTTTCCTGGGGAAATGATAACTTCTTCCTACCAAAACYTGAYCCTCTATATTTSTCTTTCCATAGTTTGTACCTATTTAAAACATTCCTCTATTATTTTGCTTACAAGAATTCTCAGAAAAAGAGAAAATTTATCTGGGCTTAGTTAGCTAATACCTCAGTGCATTTTTCATTCTGATTTTCTGAGGCAATCAATAACTCTCAAAGGAGTAACATTAAACTCCTCTAACCACCACTCTTCTGTTCTGTTCTTCTAGTGAAGTAATCAACRATGTTGTTTTGAGAAGCTTTACAGGTCTGCATGACTTCAGACTTTGTTGTTTTCTTTTTCTCTCCCTCATATTAGATAAAAATAGAAATAAAATAATGATTTTCAGGGCCTGCTTTAGACTTCCTGGAATAGGTACACCCAGATAACATCTCAGGAGAYTCAAAGGACTGCAGAACAAAAATGGCATTTTTAATTTTTGAGTATTATAAGGGGTTGAACATGCATTTTCATTATTCTGGCTTGTGACAAATAAATAAATGAATAAATAAATAAATAAATAAACAAATAAATAAACAAAAAAAAAATCTATACCACAAAAATTTATATCAAACTTGACTTAACCATGCTCGCACCTTATAACTGCTGAAATTTTTGTGTTGAACAACCTGACTCCTGAAAAACATTTTTCAGGCAAATTTTTATTTCTTACAWACAAATAATTATTTCTTTCAAATGTGTCCCTGCAGAAGACACCAGTGCCAAGTTGAGAGCTCTCAGCCTGAGTCCAGGAGAGAGGTAATCTGTCATTTGAAGCAGAGATAACCAGAAAGTCTCTGGCATGCAGGGTAAAACTAAGRAGCACATCTGAGTGCCAAAGCTCCCCAAAGATTTGTTATGATATAATCACATTTAAGAATTTACAGAGGCATCCCAGATGTTCTCTACAGCTACGGGAAGGAAAATGTGCATGTGTGTGCTGCTGACTGTGCTGAAAGGCATTCAGGAGAAGAATATCATTCTGTATTAGACAGSTAATTTAACCCATCAGTGAGAAGCCTTCTGGAGTGCCTGGTATACAGACAATAAACTGACTAGCTGGGACTGAGCTTTACACTGTAGCAAGCTGTGTGTGTGATCATTAATGGAGGTGATGGTGTMCACCTCTTGCATGTGAAAAAACAGAAAATGCTTTTGAGGCATTTTAAAAACCTCTACTGAATGGGGAATACATCTCCAGAAATGTGTTCCTCTAGATCCAAGAGATTATTAACCACATTAATGCAGTTCATTGAAGAAAAACAACTGGCTTCTTTGGTAGGATTTGTATATTTTACCCATTATAATGTAAAGTGTGTAATTCTAAAACAGCCCACATAAAATCATCTAGTCCAGAGCTTTACAAGCAATATGAATGCTGCCTGTCAACAGCAGTCCTTTAGCTGTCTGTAACTACAAGAAAATGGAATCTGACTTTACCCAGATTGTTTTAAAAGAATATCTTTTCCCTAGTAATTATAAGAACGTCCTGTTGCCTGCCTGTGTTTCTTCTTTACAAGCTGCAACACTCCCTTCCTATTAAAGAGTCAATTTAATGGCTTTCTGGTCCTGATTGWARWWYTWCAATCATCCAGTCATGGAACAAAACAAAACCCTGTAATTTAAATGCCTGATCATGAAGTTGTAATGCTACAGTCTAACCAACTACCAGATAATGTACTTCAGCAGTTATGGACTGAAAAACGATCACCCAAAAGACCTCCCTAATTATACTGAATAAGTTTTTTTTCAGGGAAGGTAACAAAACTGACCTTACTACTCTGAGACCTAATCTTCTTCTCAGAGATTTTTCTCTGTTTGTGTTGTTTGCTCTGTTTTTCTCACTGGATCCTCACAGAGATAGGCAATTTTTACACTCATTAAATCCCTGTTGTAATTACTAATAAATTAAACTYAGAGGGGACAGTGTTGACCAAGGCTCTACTTTGGTCATATTCRTTCTACTGGCAGGATAAGAGCATAGGGCTATAAAAGATGATTTGTTAGATTCACAGGAGGAAGAAATCTACCTTCAGAGTCWAGTAAATTTTCTTATTTTACAGTTATTACTAAAATTGCTATTTTTCTTTAAAGTATKATTAATACATGAAGAATCAATATTAATAACATTTTGGAGGTTTGCAATATCGTACAGAGATACCTTACTGTGRGACCAAAGAAACTCTCATTTTACAAKGAAAGTCATAGAAAGAATGACATTTAGGTAAGTACCTATTAGATCTGGCATTAATTATTCCTATAAATAAATTTGACTGTGGGATGGAGATTAAAGTTTTGGCCTTTAGTCCAAGATGTGCTGTTTGCAATTCATTTTATAAACACAAATGAACTTTGATTTCTTAAAAGCAATTTATAATGTATGATGTAATTACCATTTAAAATGTTCAAAATATGTTATTGATTGACAAATTCAATCTTTGAATATTATAAAAAAATAATTTTGACAGTTAAGAATTCTGAGAAGTATTATTCCATTGTTTTGTACTATGATTTTCCCACTTTTAGTGAGTAAATAATTGAGTCTTAGATTTAATCTGAACATTACAAGAAATCTGGGTTTGCTGTCCTTTGCAATATTACCAAACATGTCAGAATTAAAAGAAATCCATACTATGTGAAAATTGGTGAAAAATATGCTCCATTTCTCTGAGCTCATTCATTCCTCAGGCTTGTCATGTGCAGGTTATATTACAAACACATCTCTAATGGGTAATATTTCATTCCATTTTGCATTCTGATTATCTGCTGGCATAGTAATAGGGACAATTAGAATGAAAGATAAAATGAATTTTCAGAAATTTCTTCACCCATGGGCAGTTTCAGCCATAACACTTCTTTTCATGCCCTTGTTCATCTTACCCATTTCCAGAGGTGTGCTGTACAGCCCAGTTTCATGTACCATTCCCCTTTAGTATATAGGGAACAAAGTGCCTAACCCTGTGAACTGTATTGACTTCTGRCACTAGATGTGCAGTACCAGGGACACAGCTGTTTTTGGATAAAGTCCCTAAACTCAGAGGTCGCAGCTCTGGAAATCCTACACCAAGGTTCAAAGCACTTTTGAACTGATGCACGGTATCTCTAGCCATGCTAGAAATTTTAGGTTTCCATGCATTTTATAAATCATATATGGTACTTCTGTGTAAACATTTATTTTTGGCTGTTTTGCTCCACACAAGATTCCCCAGCCAGATGTTCAAATTACATATTCATTCCAGAGAAATAAATAAACCTTTTTCTCTTTGTGTCTGTCTTCCAATGCAGGAATGTCCTACCAAAATATTCATGTGTTTACAAAATGCCAACGAGAAGTTTTCTTTTATCTTCAGTTGCACATAAGGAAATATAATCTCACTGTGCTTCTGGTCAACACATAGAATATTCTGTTCAACACAGTTTTTGGCAAATACTTCTAACCCCCCTGCYTGGCTGGAGACTTTAGGACAGGAATAACCAAGCCCCTGTTCAGGTCAAACAAAGTGAGGGAGAGAAAGTGGTGCAGCCTTTGTGCTGCTGCCTGGCATCTTGATGAGTTTACTATTCAGCGTTGCTTTCTGTGAACTTGGCAAGAAGCTTCAGTCTCTCTGTGTCCTGCATTTCTGTCCACTTCCATTAGGAGTCTGTGAAAGAAGGACCTACCTTTCAGTCATTTCCTGGGGGACAATGGSCTGGAGGGCACGGGGAGTGCAGGCACTGCAGGAACTATCTATCTCCTGTGGAGAGGAGAGCTTTGCTGAGGGGAAGGGGAAGGTTTTGCTGAGTCAGCGCCTTGAGGACCAGCTGAAGTCCCATTTGCTTACATGCTGAAGTGCTCTGCTGAATTATAGCCCAGGGCAGCCAGCTGCCAGCCCTTCGCTTCCTGATTAAAAACAAACCAGCATTTCTAGAAGCTGCTCATGTGCTATGAGCAGGTCATTCAAGGTCCCCCTATTTTCCTGATTATTCCTCTGTGCCTGCCTGAAAAGATTCCATCCCCTGCTTTAAGGAGTGCTCCAGTTTGAACAAACTGTATGTAAAGAACTATATTTTCTAATTATGTGCCAATTTCTTTTCTCTTGCCTATCTCATTCCAGAAAACAGTATGGCTGTTAGCAAATATCCCAAGGCAGTACAACTGCCTATTAAACAGGACTCCCTGTTGATTTCAATGYACTTTCAAAGTGCTTCAAAAGGTTGATGGCACAACACAGTTCAAAGGTGCTTTTTGCTAGCACATTTCCTGGTACAGAGAGAGATAATAATAAATGAAAATCCGAATTATTCTTAAACATGGCGACCAGCACTGGCATTCCTAGACAAAATAAAATAACCCTTTCTTAGCAGATTAAAGTTTTTTGCCCTGGAAATGCTGTATGTGACACAGAGCATAATTCCATCCAGGTCGAAGAAAATGAAGTCTCTCCTATTCTTAAAWAAATCAGAAAATCAATGCAAAATAGTCCAGGCAGACCACTTAATACTCTCTCACAGGCTGTGTGATGTTTTCCAGTGAAATTCACAATTAATCCCTCACATCAGATTAAAAAGTCTGAATAGCCTCAGATGCAAACACATGGCACCAGAGCCACAAGAGGAAGGGAGGGCTAGCACACAGTTTTTGGGGAGGACACACTGCTTTCCTCAAGACTGACTTTTCACAAGGCAGAAGTGATATTTCAAGAGAGAGCCATGGCCATCTTAAGGAGATAAGAGTAAATCTTTTCGTATCAGCAATCACACTGGCCAAGCATAACATTTGCTATCAGCTCTGGATTCAGGGAAAATTCRTATAAACTAATCACCCATGTCTGAACACACTGAGAGGGAGCAAAAGGATTTAAAAATTGATTGGTTTCATCGTTCTGACACTTTATTTTTTCCTATTTGGGTTTTTTTTATTTAAGTTAAGCACTGCTATTGAACTTTTCAGACATATATGAGGTGACCTAAATATGGAACAGTCTTGCTAATATCTCTGAAACGTTACWACCCAAGCTGCAAAAGTAACTGTTGTTACTTTTTTATGTGCCCATTATTTGAAGTGACCTAATTCATTTGAAAAGGGATGYTTTTATCAAAATGTCCCTACTCCTATCCTTGAAAGGTCAAGGACATCCAGTTTAGCAGTTCCATTTATTGGCAAAAGGAATTGCTAATAAGAATAGATGCTGCTGAGAGAAGCAGCATCCTGTCTAGCTGAGGATTTCATTATTCTGATCATTTGATCATATGGATTTAATATATGCACATGGCAACAATGTAATGTGTAATTTAAGAAACCCTGCATACTCATTAACTTAATTAATTTAATAGACATTTATGCTGTGTTAGGTACAATTAAACCCAGAACTTTCTAAGAAAACCCCAGTGAAATATCTATGTGATATATATACATGTGTAAATTAAAAAAAGGGCTTTCAAAAGTCTTCACAATTATATACTTGTCTGAATACATTGCTGAAGTTCTGGTTTGAATTTTTACCATAATTCAGTAAACTGAGACACGTGCTATTTTTACAGTTTCACTTATCTTAAAGATATTTGTAGTAATCCCAAAATTCAACAAATTTCTATTTTTAGGATTTTTAAACTTTGAATAATTTCTTCTGTTTTGGATATCAATGTATTTTCAAAGATGGGTTTAAACATGCAACACYTGCCTTTATTAATAAAGTTTTAAAACATTTTTATTGGCTTCACACAAAATGCCAATTGTGAAGATGCTGAATAAGCATTTTAAGGTGGTGTCTGCGGGCTTGAAACAAGTTCTTTTTTCTCAGCCATGTAGACATCAGTTAGGAAGAGTTAGGGTATTTTTTCCTGTATTCAAAAATTCATACTTGAGTTTCATTGGTCTTAATTCAGTCAAAATTTAGATGCATGATAATATTTCATTTAAATGTAGTGTTTGTATCCTAAAAATATATTTATTTTGGAAGARTGCCAAAATAGGGAACCAACAAAACCTACTGCCTGTTTTTCTCTACACTTACTTGAATTCTTGTTTTTAAAAATGAAAAGTAGTGAAGAGGGATCCTATCCTCTTGCTCCTTAAATTAAATCTGATTTTATGTGCCAAGTTAGTGCACATCCTGAAGGTGAATGCAGGAAAAATCTAGTGTACAAAGCTATCTATCAGTTTACCAAGTCTCTGTGAACATCAAGCTGTGTAATCAAATTCATCAGAGCAAAGGCAAGGGAAATCTGAGCAATAAGAGTGTTACATGCAATGTCATAAGTACATGCTCTTAGTATGTGACCAGAAATCCTGCATGATGATCAACTACAGGACATGGCTTCTCACATGAGAAAACTTTGCCTGCAACCAAGGCCCCAGTTAAACCCAAGTCTGCCTGATTTCTGCTGTAAAGATGGTAGAACAAGTTTGCCTTATCTAAAGCACAGTAAAATCCAGAACATTTCAAAATATGCTACAAAAATGAGCACTTGACTGTTTTTCAYCTTAAATTTATGCTGAAAAACAATCAGTGTTTTCTTCTGAAACTGTCAAGAAGAGACATTTYCTTGCTGACTGACCAAGTTTTTCTGTATTTTTCTAAAAGGAAGGGGATAAAAGTTGACACAAGGGCAAAATAATTACTGATTGCTAGAATTTAATATCCTTGCATACATTTTCTGTCAAAGTTCCAYGTCTTGAAGTTTCTGTAATCGTTGTAACTTGAATTGGTTCTTTGGTCAGAATGACCTTTTCAAAACAGTTTTATGCCTCTTTAAACCTAAAGCTGCAGCTTAAGAGGCAGCTGACAATACAGTTTGACCCCTGCCCCTCTGTGCAGAAGACAGTGTGTGAGAAAATCAAACCCATAAATTACACAAAAAAAAATTGCTCTGCACATCCTATATCAATAATGTTTCTCCAAGCAGACTGAGACAGAAGGCTCCCAATATTTCTACTACCCAGAGGAAGGTTTCAGTATTTAATGTGACAGACAAAGCAAGAGGAAAACCTTCTGATGGCAGGAAGTAAATGGATTATTTTATGCCACAAAGATTGACTGAAGTATATGTTCCACAGTCTCCCTTACCAAATTTTTCAGGATTGACGTATTGGYTGCCTACCTGGTCTGCCAATGATGATTTTCCCTCTAACTAATACACTTYTCTTGTTACTTTGCAAAAAGATTAATCAGTGTCATTGTTATAATTAGTAGTGAACTGCAACCACATTTAGTGCTGCTGTGCTGGTTTATGTGGAAAAAAATATTTGCAACACCTGAACAGAGAGTTTGTGTCTCAGAAACAAAGTACTGCAGATGATAAGGCAAAAACATGCATTCAACTACATGCATTTATCTGAAATTATAAAGGCCTGTGCTGAGCAGAAATGTTTTTTGCCCACATTTTTCTGAGACAATAAGAGGACTGAGAYCAGACTGTCTCTGAGAAGTTTGGGTTGTTTGCACTGATTAAAAAAGGCATCTGACAAATTCAGCATGTTACATCCTTATTTGACAAGTAACTGTAGAGCTCATTCTTTCATTTTTGGATCCTTTGAGAAAGCCTCCACTTAAATATTTCCTTGCCTCTCTGAGACTCTGTTTCACCTGTTATTGCTTAAGGCACCAATTGGTAACTGCTGCCTCAATACAATTTACTCTGGTTACTTCTTTCCCTCTTTTAATTTGCATTTTCTTTTAGAAAAAAAGTGACTTCATGAACAAAGTTAATATTTAAATACTGAGTCAACATTCAAATAATGTTCTGTTTTATAAATGTCCTTGTAATAGCCAGATAATGGTTCAAATGGATTTTGATGCTTTTCATAGTCCATGCAGCAGTGCTCATTCAAACAAGTTGCCACTTAAGACTGCAGTGCCTCTGGGGAATCCTCAATGACACACAGTGAAAATAATAATTTGCTAAGTGTATCATTTTCTCTCAACAAAGATGGAATTTTTAAAAATACCTCACATTCTCCCAGTTGCCCCAGAGGAAGCCAGCTAAATATTTTCYATGGTATTTAGCAAAAACAGGCTTGACAACATAATCCCCAAATTTTGTKCACAAGTAAGATTCCCCTGATGATCAGCCCTTACCTTAACTATGTCTACTTGTTCTCCTTTGATCCTTTCCTTTGATGGGACTACTGAGTCTCTCAGTAACACAATATGTTCTAGGGCTTGTWCAATCAGCCATAACACATTTTATGATCAAAAGGGCTCTTTGGTGCCCAAAGATGTTCTATTCCCATGGCCTTTCCTGACAGCTGAAGATGCATATCTAGGATGCCTTTCATTCCCTTGAGAGACTATGGGTGTCTGGGGGAAACAAAAGCAACATTTTGGCTCCCTTCAGGACAGCATTACAGGTCCCTGAAGYCATAGGTGATATGGAACTCTACCTTTGAGATAAAAGACCCACTGCTCACCTTCTGCTTCAGTTTTAAAAGCAGGCTCAGTGCACTGCAGTAAAAAGGGCTTGAGAAAGATAAAGTAGAATAGAAAAATAAAATGGTGCATACAGAACAGAAAAGGAGAGGCAGAGAAATTCAAAAGTCTGAGAACAAAGAAACAAATCCCAAGCATTGTGTAGAATTTAGCAACAGTACAATGAGAATTGCCAGGGAATTTCTACTAAAATCTACTGAAGAGAGGTGGGATTTGGCCTTCCAGACTCCTCTTTTCCCCATGCTAATACAAATGATATTAGGAAAARAAGCAACTGAAAGAAAAGAAAGAATTGTTASAACTTAAAGAAATAGGAGCTAAATAAAATGGAAGAGTTGGCCTGCAGACTCTTAAATTAATTTTAGGGATTAAAATAAACTGAGTCCAGTTTAGATGTTCTACTAGAAATTTCACTTAGCTTGTGAAAGAAAGGAGAATGTTGTCTTGTATCTCTGCCTATTACAACCAGACAATAACATGATTATCTGGTAGAGGTTGTAACTATTAAGTGTATGATAGAGGTTTGTTCTCAAGAGAAATAAYATTTATGTCAGGAAGAATGACAATTTAATTTTACACACATCAGTATTCCTTGCTTGGTGTAGTCTTCTTTCCCAGCACAATACACTCTATCAAAATAATTTATGTTTKGTACCCTGTCTATTGAATTAAGAGTATTTTCAGCTGAAGCAAAGCAATTTTAATGAACCTTAGCTTYACATTCTTGGGAATACTTCACTATTCAGCACACTGCATATGTAATAACCAATACAGAATAATTTTCTGATAAAATTATTAAAGGAAGAGCTAGTGTGTTCAAAYGGCAGTATACTTTGGCTTGTTTCTTAATCTAAATACTCTTCACTCATACACAGTAGAACTTCTTTAAGAGYAGAAACACTAATGGTAAACAGGACCTTCATCCACATCCCTCAGAGTACTTTAGAAATGGAATTGTCCCCCCTTCTGCAACTGGAAAACAAAGAGCTTGCACAAGGTCTTCTCACAGGTTGCCTATCACCGTGGATGGAGCTGGTAACAAGGGGCAGAGACTGTCCTTTTCCATTGTTGGCAAACTGGAAAGTGGAGGCACAGAAACAYGAATTTGTATTTCCAGATATTTTATTTCTCCGGCCTCTCTGAATGTTAAGAAATGCGTTTCATTTTATGAAGCAGGATACAAAACAAAGCTACTCAAAGCAGGTAATTAGTATAAGCATATTTTAGATGATGTGATAATGTCAATAAACTCTGAAGACTTTGCTTACTTTGTTTTGAATCAAATAGAGCAAAAGTCGAGTATTCCCTGTTCTAAATTGTCTCTGAAAATATCTTYGTATCTATTTTGACAAGCCTTCTCTCCAAGCTCAAATGTTCCCATCAGAATTCACACCCACGATTGTGTTGAAAAGACAATACAAGGAGAGCATCAGACTCTGCTTCAGGGAAATGGATAAGCTTATTATAGAACAACCATTTAACAGTAAAATCAAGGTAATTTATCTCAGGTKTCCTGATTTTACGATTTTTGAATTGCCTGTTTAGATTTTTAAAAGAAACTTGAAAGCATAGAGTTGGATTTCCTCGCTTTCACTCTCTGTATTATTGTGATGTTTTTATATACCAGCATAATCAAACAGAAATTACTTCCAGTTATGTTTCAAATATAYAGTCTGATGAATTGAAAACTAGAGGTAGTTCTTGGGTATAAACTCCTTGTTATAGGTTATTTTTTTCATTTTTCTAATATTCATTATGTATTAATATATTCACAACATTTCTGTGTATTTGTGTGCTTAGGCTTTTTAAGATACTAGAAGGCACATCTCAGACTTCTGAGAGAAGCAAAATGTTTTCTAAGCTAAAAGAAGGGCTAAAAAGAACTGGTTATTACATCTAATCTTTTACTCAGTAGTTTTCACATGCTCCATACAGAGTGCAACCGAAGTGAGATGGGTGCACAAGGAACATGAGAGGTCCTTTTTCCCTTCAGGGTGAATTATTCCAAAGTCTGTAAGGCAATAGGAAAGTTATCTTTCACCTACAGCAGACAGAAATGCTTAAATGATACCTGGAAGATAACAGCACCAAGTGGTTTCATGGAGACAAACTATAAATCAGAAAACTKTAATTCTGATTTGAGCTATAATCAGATCCAGTTGATCTATTGAAAATCAGAAATTCAAARTACTTAGAAGTGTAAAAAATGCTTTAAAAACACTGATGGAGCTKATAAGATTTTTAGAAGTATTTTCAGATAAGTTTCATCAGAACTTCCAAAAGTAATYGTATCACCTTGTAAACCCCCTATCATTCACTTCATTTTGTGTTCCTTTTCTTGTCTCTTAAGGGCCAGTTGTACTGTGCTATCTGATTTCTGAGAAAGTAGATTCAGATAAGGCACATTTATCCAAACAATGAATTTCTAGAAAGTTAGTTAAACAAGTAATTCCAGCTCACAGTGAAATAAATGTGTTTTCTGTCATGGAGCAAGCATTTGCTTTGCCGTTGAAAGCAAATTCAGATTTTGTTAAGATGAAGATCATCTTCTTTGTGACTGGCCTGATTTTTGATTAATATTAATACCAAAAAATAGAAAAAGTAATAATAAAATTCAAAACAGGAAAACAAGAATTTTAACAAGGGCTGGATTCTGTACCTGGGATACCGTAATCCTATTAATGCATACAGGCTGGGGGACAAGAAGTTGAAAAGCAGCTCCAAAGGAAGGGATCTGCCAGTTTTAGTCTGAAGGCAAATTGACTATGAGTCAGCAGGGGTCTGGCTGACAAAAACAGCAACTGTGTCCCGGGGTGCATCACCAGAGCATCATCAGCAGGTCAAGGGAGGAGATTTGTCCTGCTCTGCTCTGCACTGGTACAGTCTCACCTTGAAAACATTGGGCAGTTTTGGACAACTTAGTACAGGGAGACATCAAATTCCAGTTTGTCTGGAGAAGGGTGACCAAGACAGTTAAAGACCCCGAGCACAAAACTTGCTAGGAGTGACTGAGGTCCCTTGGCTTATTCTCCTTGAGATGAGAAAGCTGAGGGGTGACCTTATCACAATCTATAACCTCCTCAAGGAGGGCAGCAGAAGGGCAGGTGCTGATCTCTCCCTGGTGACCCACAATGGCGATGAAGCAGTGTTGCGCTAGACATAAGGAAAAGGTTCTTGACTGAGATGGTCAGAACAGGTTTCCAGAGGAGTAACACCAAATCTGTCAGAGTTCATGATGGTCTTACTCATGTGGCTTAGTTTTTGGTCCTTTGAGGAGCTGGAAGTTGGACTTCATGATCCTTATGGGTTCCTTCCAATTTGTGATAATCTGTGGTTCTATGATTCTGTTATCTAACCAGGGTGCTATTTTCCCCCTAGAACCTGGAGCTTGAATTGCTACTAAACAAAGGTGCTTTCTCCTACTTTTGCATGGGCTCTGGTTCAACGACCACCAACCACAGAAGTGACTAACTTGGACAACCAGAGGTAATACTCAGGAGAAATCCCTGAGCAGCAGAATTATGGTTATTTATGAGTTTTTATATTTGCTGAAATACTTTTCTGTGATCTGAAAAGGAGTATTTTTAAGGCTGTCAGTGATTATTCCTCTGAGAAAAGAGAGGGCAGGGTTAGCAATGCAGCTACTCTTTGGGCAGCCTGGGAACACAAACAAAACTTGTAGGCTCCATGTTGTCCTCACACAGGCATGAGGAAAGACATAAGGTGTGCTCAGTGTTCTACACTGTAGGTAAAGGACTTAACATGAATTCACATGATGGCTCTTAACATGAGCTCACAGATGGTACTCTCTTCCCCCTCTCTCTGTTTCCATGAGTCCTCAACTGCAGATCAGGTCTGGAAAGTGTTGCAAATGTCCTCTGTTGCTTACACACCACCTGTTGTAAGGTACAAAGGCTTCTCTTCATGCCTTCTGTGCTCTGCTAGTTAAAAATGGAGAGAGCAGTTTGAGAAGAAAGAGCACCTCGTCTGCTCTGTGCTCTCTCTGTACCAGGACTGGGGTTCCTTGTCCAACCCATTAATGCTAAGTTAATTCAGTGCTGTTTCTTCATTTGAATTATAGTTCTCCCAAGATGATGGTGTCTTTTGCTCTGATTTTTGATGGAATATGCTGGAAACAAAGCCATGAAAGAGCTTCTGAATAGACATAAATCTCAGCATTATAGACTGAGATGCTGAATCATAAATATCTAGGTCTTTTCATAAAAGCAATTGTCTTCCTCTACAAAGGCCGAAATGAACTTGCAGACTTGCATATAATTGATTTTTTAAATCCTACTGTGTCTTTACAGTGCAACTTAAAAGAGTACTGAAATTATGAAAAGAGGAGCTGTGGTTTGTTATCTATTTTTTCAGCTTTTACTATGACATGATTAACTATGCAATTATTAGAGTCATTAATGAAGTTWGAAGAAATCACTCATAAGTGTTTAAAGTGCTCTGAACCATTACAGTACAATTCTTTGAAGGTTAATGCATGGGACACACTGTGAGGTACAGGGATGTTCACAAGAGCATAAATTTTCACCCTGACTATCATTTATGGATTTAAGGTGCAGATTAGAAAGTTGAATTTTCAAATCTTAATTAGCCAAAAGACATGCCACGAGGCATATCCCAGAGGAAGGAATTAGCGTGTAAACAAAGTCATTTGACAGTGAGATGGGGGCAGTAAGACATCCCACTTTTCTGAGATGAATACTTTTATGATATTTTGGTATGCATGGACAAGTTGCTGGGGTCCTTTCTAATGGAAAGGTGCAGTTGGGAGCAAAAAGGTCCAATTCTTGCCCTTCATAAAGAAGAAGACAAGGATCAAACATCTTTCTTTCCTTCTGAAAACTTTGCAATTATACTAAAAATGCAATTTTTGTTGCCAAATTCTAATTACATGCAAAATAAACACATCCTTACCCTGTTCTGCTACCCCTATCCAGAAACTGCTCTTGGTTGTATTTTAGAAATTTGCACTGTAATATGTCAGGATCAGGCTCAGCCAATGGTATGTCTGAATAGTTCAGACACTGAGCTCTGAATTARCTTTAGGTTTTTGACAGTGTTCCCACTTGTGCAGTCATTCCTTTGCGCATCATTTGAGTTGAAAATGGAAAGGTCACTGTTTGCCAGCCGTGGGAGAAAAGCAGTTAAATGTTTCCTGAGTAAACTATTGACTATCTTTAAATGCTGTTCAATAGCTGTAAATTTATACTGCCTTCAGGAGCTGTGACTGAAAATTAGAAATGAATGTGTGGGCTGTGTGCTATAAGAGGTAGGGAAAGGACAGCTGGAAAAGTTCCTCYTTGCTCCCATTTTGGGGGAGGGTGCCACATTCTCCACCACACAATTTGCAGCAGATTTTGCACCTTTGATGATCTGAATTTCAATGGAAAGCAGCACAATCTGAGTCTCTGCCATGAGATTCAATCCAGTGATGCCTGTCCCGCATCTAACCTTCCATGGATGCTCAAAGGATTAACTGTGCCCACCTTCATCCTTCCTGCCCTGTCAAGGAAGAGCTAAACTTGCTTTTGTTTTCACCTTTTCACCTTAAAAGCCCCTCACAAAGGTTTCAATTTTCAGCCTTTTAATTAGTGTTCAAAGTATAGTGGAGGAGCAATGATGAGCTACATAATTAAGTGTTGATGTTTGCAGGRAGCCAAACCAAAACTTTTTATGAGATTCACTGATACTCTTTCAGACTAGCAGCACAGTGGGAGGTTTTATGAACCAGAAAGTGGCCAGGCTTTTCTTCAGCTGCAACAGATGATCTCATAAAATAAACTATTTAACCTGACAAATCTTGCCTCAGCTATGTTCAGAATATGAATTCTTCYCTGAACTTCTTAAAGATACAAAGAATAATAAAGATCACATAAGCATTTAACAGTCTTTCAGGAGAAAGAGAAGCGGCTCACAATAAAATAATAGGCTATGAGATGGTCAATATACTTTATGTCCTCATGAACAGCAGCACMGTGAAGGCAAAGCAAATAATGGGCCAGGGACTGCAGCTAAAAGAACAAACAATATGAAGRTGTGAGGTAGTTCACTGCTGGAGTTTGTGTTACCAACCCCACCTTCTTGCACCTACACRGCACAAGGGAGGGGAGTTGCTTATTCAGGAACCCTTTTTCCATGTTTTATTGTGAGCATCAGCAGATAGTTTTGTTAACTTTGGGTCGAGCCACACACACACATTCCAAACCAAATCAAACAGAAGTTACATCTCAATTCAGTGCATGCTAGATCATATTTTATTCCCAGTAGTGCCACCATTCAATATGCAGGAATTTCTGAAAAGTTCTAGTTATGATTACTTCTCTGGCATCTTCTTTGGAAATATCTTTTTAGAGAAGGAATATAGACAATTGCATGCCACGATGCATTTCCTCAAGCAAAACATTTTCAGCAAACGTGGCTAAAGAAACAGTACGTGGTGAACATTTGGGYGAGWCCATTGCAGAAARGAGTCCTGAACTGGCKTGCACAAAACACAGTAATGCAGATATTTGGATCCCTCCTTCCTGGAAGCAGACAATCTGTTTTTAAACACTTTAACAAAACGATAAATCAAAATTCACTTTCAGCTCTTATAGCTAGGTGGAGGTATACCAAACTCCCATAAGCAGAATATGCATCTGTTTTAATTGGGAATTACATTCCCGTACAGAATATTGGATAGATGGTAATTTAGAAACTCCTATAAGCACTAGCAGACAGTTTTTACCTTCCCTCTATACACACATTATAAAACAAGAGCATCTGTAGCTGCAGAAGATTTTTCAGTCCAAGGATAAAATTTAAAAAAATTAAAAGAGCATGAAATTGTGCGAATGTTCATGTATAAAATAAAAAAAAAAAAAATAGAAAAAGCTTTCATGATTAATTTTCAATAAAGAAAATATATTGTTTCGTACTTAGTTTCTGGTAATTAAAAAAAATTCCTATCTTAGCTATAAAKAGCACATTGTAGTTTTCCACCAAGAACCTTGGATTGTCCTTTGCTTGAGAAATACCATGCAAAGGATTAACATTTTTAGTTACACAATGTTGCCATTTTTTCTCTTGTAGCCTAGTTTGAATATACGTTATATTTTACTACAATCGTCTGCAATATTCAATGTGTTCTTAGTACCTGGTAGGAAGAAAAACTAATGTATAGTACTATTAACAGAAAATATAAGTCCTTCATTTTTTCTGCATATAGCTCAAGATGAAAACTGCAAAATTTCACTAGAAACATAATTTTAGTGGAAACATTGTCTAGTTAAATATTTGGCCAACTGAACCAATGTCAGTCTTACCATATTTAAGMTTTGAGTCTTTCAAGTTTGGGTTCCTCTATATCAGGGAACTATGGCAGCATATTAGTAACTGAGGTCTGGATTTCAAATTYAGAGCAGTTATTAGGAATTAACTCATTGATGTGGTAACTAACATCTGCTACTGGTAACATTGTTGCTGAATTCTTAAGTAMTTTGTAGGAAGCACTTACCTGGTGYAACYATAACATATTTGAATAAAACACCCTCAKCTATATTTGTCTGTGAGGAAATGGGAGAGATAATCTAACTTTTCYATCTATCTACATAGACTCCTACTGAAAAATAAACCTAAAAACTCAACCCTGAAAATGAAATTTAAAAAAGGAGCAATCACTAAGATAATTTTCATTAAATGYGGAGCTTCCAGTTTTGAGACAGATTGTCATTATCTATGAATTCTGTCCCCCTAGTAATTAATGACAGTGAAGATCTGTTAGACAAAATGAAATAGCAAGTGAAGAATTCATCAAGAATATTTCTACTATTTCTATCTAAATTGATTATATAATATTTTACCATAGAAAACCACTTTTTCTAAAAACATTTGTTGTGAACTCTACTTTCAAAACATTTATCTTGTAGTAGAAATTCTACATTGTAAAATGTAACTCTATACTACAATTAGCATTTCTTAGATTGAAAAATTGAGATTTTCCTTTAATAACACCYAAATAAGAAATGTATTTTCAGGATCTCTTTTGTTTTCAGAAAACTTGAAACAAGCTTTTGCTTTTAAAATAAATATTGCAGTTGAAGAAAATAAATTTTGTCTTTTTCTAAATATAAAACTTAGTATTTTGACACATCAAAATCTTTATTTTTGGARATGTTCTAAACTTTCATTTAAAGTTAATTTTTCTATATAATAACATTGGATACATAATGGCATACATTCTTGGGCAGCTAATTGTTCTCTGAGCCAGAGCWTGGATTACAAAACTTCCATGGTCTCTTCTCAATGCCATTTATAATGACTCTGTAAAACTTCAAATCATTCTCTACTATTTTTACCGCAATTGATCCTTGCAATGAGCACAGAMAAAGTCCAATAATATTGATTAGAATAAGGCTTTTTCTCATCAGTTTGGAGTGAAATCCCCYGTAAAACTACAGGCAAGACACATTAAAATATATTTAATTTACAGGAAGATGGCACATGTAGCTACTGGAAGAAAGAAAAGAACTATTATAGTTGCAGGACTGGACCATAAAGGTCCAAACTCAAAAAAACCAAAAGTTGAAGAAAAGCTAACATACTTGGCTGGGGAAGAATGCAAGGCACATTGCAAACACTGTCAGTAGGACATGCCAAAACACCCTGGGGAAATGCTTTTCATGACTTGAGGTAAGACATCTGAGATAGGGTGACATTGAGAAATTATACAAGATGTGTCATTTCTTTGAGCCCTCTTTCATGGCCAGCTGTGTGCAAATACTTGGCCAGTTGCATTGCACGTGTGTACTGATGCTGTCTACTGAGTCATTCCTAAGTAAAACAAGTGTGGTTTATTTTAGTGGCTTTGCCACTTTTGGGGCTTTTTTGAGGGGGAAGTGTTCCTTGGTTTGTACTTATTTTTCTTTGTGTTCTTTTTGTAAATGCTAAGATTAATCTTTGWATAAATAGAGAATTAACGTTGCCTCTGCCCTAACATGAAAGGACTTCAAATGGAAAAACAACGCTAAATTCTGAAATAAATAATSTTGTGCAGCTCAGTGAGGTGTGTCTACATCCAGTCTTCTTCCCAAATGAATGGACTATCACCATCATTGTAGAAGTGTGTGATTTTGGTGMAGGCTTGGGAAATGATCTCTCTGTTTACAGAAGATACCATCCCACAGTATCTGAGAGGAGAGATGAAGAACAGGAATTTCCCTACATGAACCACGATGAGCCAAAGAGAAATACAGAACAGCTATTAAAAATCTGGCATCTATCCAGGACAGGGATTTAAGCTGGAAACGTAGGCCAATATTCACTTGTGTTACAATTCCCTAATCACATAGTTAAGAGAGAATAATTTTTCATCAGAAAAATTCCTGGTTAAGGTGCTTTTTAACTTTTCCCAAAACCACTGAATCAGGTAAATGTGTAAAAATGGGCTGATTAAAATGCAAATGGCTTACCTGCTAAACTGTATTTATGCATGGTCTACTAAAAAAATTGGTTTTSCTTGTCTTTCTGTTGGTAGAAATGTATGAATTTTCTGATAGTTTTTYAACTTTGTTGACTTTTGTCGAAATCTGACTGTAAAAGCTACTGTGAAAACCAATCTATTATAACAAAATGTGCCATCTACTACTTTCAGGTGTGTATTTGTTAAAAATGCTTTTTTTAATGAAGCAAAAAATGAGTATATTTATAAAAAATGTCTTTGAGAAGGTTAAAATTCTGTTTAAATTTTAACCCTCTTTACCAGGGAAGCTTATCTATTTGTTGCTTATAAGGTATTTCAAAAATTATCCACATTTTGTACCGGTATTTAAAGACCATAAGCATTCTGAATTGCCTTCAACCATGGAAATGTCTGATCCTGTGTAAAATATTGGTGGATTTAATGGAGCCTGAAATATTTTGATTAGCTCAAGCACGTTTGTGTGGGTTAACCACCAAAGCCACTCTGTCACTCCCCTCCTCAGCCAGAGAGGAGAGAGAAAAYACATTGAAAAGTACCTGGGTTGAGATAAGTGAAGGGAGACATCATCCATCAATTAGTGCAGCAGGCAAAACAGACTTTGGGAAATTAATTTAATTTATTACCAAAAACCAGCACTGGATAATGAGAAATATAAAATGAATCTTAAAACACCTTTCTCCTTCTTCTTCCCTGGCTCAGTTTAAAYCCCAGTTTTCTCTTCCTCCTCTCCTGCAGCTTGCGGGAAACAGAGGCTGTGGTCAGGTCACCACACGTTGTCTCTGCCACTTCTTCCCCCTCAGGGGGAGGACCCCTCACACTCTTCCTCAGGCTCCAGGGTGGGTCCCTCCCACAGGTGACAGCATTCCATGAACTTCCCCAGTGTGAGTYCTTCCCACARGCTCCAGCTCTTCACAAACTGTTCCAGTGTGGTTCCTTAYCATGGCTTGAAGTCCTTCATAAGTAAAATTCCTTTTTCTTCCTATTTACTTTTATTAGATTTTTACAGTTCTTAAGGAAGAAAAGGAGAAGTACCAGAAATAACTAAACTTGAAAATTTCCGTAAAAAGATGGATAACAATTCCACCTTTTTGATAGTCGCGTAAGTCTGAAATAATATAATGAAACAAAAGCTTTAGAACTGTGGACTGGGCTGTTTCTTACACTATATCAAGTTTGTCATATACTTATGACAAACTAAGTAAAACACAAGAGCAAGCCCTTCTTTCCCATGTTGTTGACCACTACATCTTTTGCAGCAGGATTTTTCTCTTAACACATAATTTTCTCAGCTGCTGGTCTGGGTGCTTATGGTCCATGTAGTTTACCCAAGCAAATAATACTAAAAATCAATAGCAAACACAATAAAATCAATCTTCTAATTGTTTATTTCTTTCCTGAAGGATGAAAATATTTCCATGATGTTCAATCATATTGTGGATAATCGTCATATAATGATGTAATAAATTAAATGAACTAATGTGTGTTTCCTGTAGATAGATRATATTTGGTGCCATCAACAAAGAGATGCAAAAAAACCTCTGTGGTTTTGTTTTGTTTTAAATTTTCCTGACTTATGAATAAAATAACCATAGTAAATGTGAATGTCAAGGGTGTCTTAGGATAAAGTTCTGATTTTTTCTGCTTTTGRCTTCAATTACATTCAACAGGACAAGTTTTTAAGTGCCTTCCAAGAAGGGAAAAAGCCACATAAAG